>JBBPQL010000173.1:0-45366 GCA_038092515.1 Boletus subparvulus | reverse complement strand
TTTGGGGTGTCGTTTCCCTCACCTACCGCCCTCCGTCCCCTCGGCGTCGGGTTGCTTCCTCCTTTTACCCATCCCTCTGCCGATCTTTGTGCAGTCATATTCTTTTGTCCTTCACTCATCCGCTTCCAAGCCTGTCGCCGAGCCGGACTATCCCACTATACCTCGGTCTACCAAGGCTATCGCTAGAGAAGCCCGGATTCGCTTGATCCGAGGCTTTCTCGAGACTCGTGCTGGACCAGCTGACCTTTCTGACACAGAGTTTCACTTGTTCGTCAACTCAGCGACGAAATTCTTTCTCCTCCACGGCAGCCTATGGCGCTGAGAACCGCACGGTCGCCACCAGTTGGTAGTGCCTGAACACCAGTGTTTTGGACTAATCAAGGAGGCTCACGATGACCTTGGGCACAAAGGTGTCTTTACAGTCTGGACCCAGCTTCTACTCCACTTCTGGTGGCCGATGCTGGTCGAAGACGTCAAGTGGTTCGTCCAAACCTGCCACGAGTGCCAAATTCGCCAGAGTCATCGATTACATATTCCTCCTACCGTGCCGGTGTAGAGCACTATACAGCTCTAGGTTGGTAACCCAAGTTTCTGAGGCTTTCTAGACAGGTTTCCCATGCTAGACCGAACCCGACCGGTCCATTCTGCATGTAGTCCGAGTCCGGACTTCGTTTTCCCATGATAGACCGGTTGGTCTCACGTCGGTATCCCTTTTTGGTAATATGTTCTCTGATCGTTCTATATCTGTTGACTGTCAGATATCTTTTCGTTAGAGTTCTAAACTTTATCTACCATAACTACACAGTCCTGGGTAATTCCCGGACTATAAAAAAGTTTGTACTTCACATTTTGAATGCATCTTTTGGCACCTGTTCGATATTGTGCTTTCTGGAACACTCCGTCTACCATTTTCCACACATCCGAGTCCACTACGGGGCTTGTTGACCACCTTCACACCTTCTCCACCTCTCCACTACACACCTGACAGACCGGTCTTCGACCGGCCTACTTGCCCACGGTCTGGACTACCTTCGGACGGCCAGTTTTACCTTCTCCTCATCATCCCCTTTGCCTGAGTCTTCACTAACCTCATAGGATCCTCTTTGGGGACGAGCCTATCGCGCCCTTAGACCCCCACACACATAGACCTACCTAGTAAGGTTTGTTGTTTTACAGCATCTTGGCCAAGATCCTGAATCTGATCACTGGGCACAGCAACTTCTTCACATTGGTGTCACTGATGGAGATGTGATCCTTCCTGACCACATGCACTGTGGTAATGACATGGAATCTCTCATCCATGCCATATACTCTCAGCTTTTTGCCAGAGACCAGAATCAACCCCATCCTGATCAGTACTTTCTGAATCGCACCATTCTTGCTCCCAGGAATCTCCAGGTCCATGACATCAACTCCACTATCCTTAACTCTATAGCACCTCAGGAGAAGATGACCTATCTCAGTGCAGACTCTGTGACTGACAGAGAGTATGATTATGTCCAGCCAGAAGTTCTGCATACCTTCAACCCCTCTGGATTTCCCCTTCACCAGCTGGAGCTCAAGAATGGTGCCCCACTAATGTTGTTGCGCAATCTGGATCCAATCCATGGTCTCTACAATGGCACTCGCTTGAGGCTCATCAGATCTACTCGAAGGATCCTGGAGTGTCATGTGTTGGGTGGGGTTGGCAATGACAATGTGGTGTTCATTCCTCGCATGGCCCTTGATAGTGGTTTGGAAGATTCCCCTGTTCCATTTCGTCGGTTGCAATTCCCTGTATACCTGGCCTATGCAATGACCATCAACAAGTCTCAAGGTCAAACACTGCAGCATGTTGGTCTAAATCTCACTTCACCTGTGTTCTCCCATGGACAACTCTATGTGGTCCTTTCCTGTTGTATCCATCCTAGAAACATCAAAGCTCTCTTTCCTCATGATCCAGACCATCCAGCAAATACCAAAGTTACAAATGTAGTTTGGAACAAAGTATTTAGAAACTTGGAATTATGATTTGTACTATACCTTTGTAACCACTTTGTTATATAAAAAGCCTCTTCTTTGAAAGTGTATACATCAAGACTTGACAAAACCTAACAAATAAAACAGATGATTGTACCTTTGGCACAACTGTCACATGGAACTTAAGGCTGTATAGAACTTTTGGGCTGAAGGCCCAAAAGTGAGCCAAAGGCTCATTACATTAATAAATACTATCCAATGAAAAGTCACATGATTGTGCTGAAGGCACAACAGCAGGTGAAATGGGCTAGTCCCTTTCTGATCAAACATTAATGTTACATCAACTAACTAACGAGCATCAAAAAAAGTATGTAACTTACGTGACACCTATGGTGCTTACGTCAGCTAATGCGAAACCATGTGGTTTTTCCTTTTCTGTTTTCTTGCGTACTGTAACACACTGAGCAATACCCCAACACAAGCCCAACCCACATGGGCTACCTGGTTCCCATCCCATGGGCACAACACTCCAATGTCCACCACACACATTTATGTAGTATATAGAAGTACCTATTGAGTGACAAGTTTCACTTTAATAATATGAGTTTTCAAGTTGACTTTGATTGAACATGAAGAAAAAGCCAATGAAAATAGCAGCAGGAGGCTGACAATTCAGAGAAGTGGGTGAGTTTGCAAGCTGACCTGCCTGAGGCCTCATTCCTCAGCCTCAGGTGGTTGTCAGCTTGTGAACTCACCCACCTCTTTGCATTGGAAGTCTCCTGCAGACCCAACTCAACCAATGTGACAGCTTATCAACCCTTGAACACCACATCTTCACTCCCCCATTTGGGCCAAAGGCCCAAATGCTAGCCAATGGGTAGTTACTTTGAATAAACACGGCCATAAGCACACTCACATCACAAAAATTGCCAAGTTCTGAGATTTTCTGATGAACCTGACTGAACTTTTCACCACATGAACAGGACATCATCAAAATGATGGCACATGATTCAGCAGATTGGTCATGTGCAGGGGTGCAAGCCGAGATGCCCTCAAAGGGGTTGGCACCTGGAAGCCACTGAAACCACCCAAGGGGTGAGGTGTAAGTTGGTGTCATGGTACCAATTTATGGGTGCAGGTGAGCATCCTTGAGTTGCCATTATACTGACAACTTGAATATGTCCACCATGTTGCATGCTGCACTGTGTAGTAAATAGTACGGAGATGAATGAAAGGCCTGGGGCTACTACGTCTTCAAGTTGGAGCTCCTCCTCCTCTTTGACCTATGCTGAATCTTGTGATCTCCTTGTTCCTGCACCGCTTCTTGCATTACACATAAGATTTCGTCAGTGTCTTGTAGGCTATTACACTCTATGTATGTATACCCTGTTGACTATTCGAGGATGGAATCCATGATTTTTTCCAATGTTCTTCAGCATTGTGTGGAGTCCAACACATGAAGTGACAGCAATATCAATGTGATGAACTGGCCCACATACAGACTCATCATCACTGTGTGACCTGATATCAACATGGTGAACTGGTGCCAAGTGCCGGTGGTGATCAGTTGTGACAAGACGGTTAGGAGAAAGTGTTGAAGATGCACAAAGTTGAGTGTCTGACTCTGCTATCAGCAGCAAGTGGTCAGGTTAATTCTTGTGAGACTGAATGCAACTGCCCGAGGTCTTCATCCACTGTAAGGTCAATAACATCACTATCACAGTAGTTGTTCCTGGTCATGCCATGATCCAGTGCTGATTGTGTCTTGCTATCATCAAATGGACTTGGCTGAACTGCAGCCAGCTCATTACTCTGTGTGGCTACAGTGGAGCTTGCCTCAGCCATCTGTGTGGGTTCTTGATTATGCTGTGGTGGGATTCAGCATGGCCCACACTGCATCAGGAAATTGGTGAAGTGATGATATTCCTAGGTATTCCTAATGCACATCCAAAAGTGAACAAAAAATTAGTTGAGGATCATTCATTTGACATATAAATGATGATAGGATAGTCATTGTGTAGCCTAGTGCAACCCTTTACATGTATATCATCAATATCTAGGCATATCATCACTTCACCAATTTCCTGATGTTAGATGCCATTGAAGTGAGTTAGCGGGCGAGGTGTTGGCAGCCCTGACAGGGGCTATTTGTTGATGTTGATGTTTGGCAGAACAACCGTCAAACTAGACCTTGCTTCCCATCTGGACATTTATTTATTTAGTAGACTGCTTGCCCTGTATCATTATCATCTTCTTTCCCCCCTCTTCTCTCAATTCATACACTCATCTACATTCTGTTTTGTCTGGGGGTCGACTTATGTGCCCCAGCATCGATGGCCCACCCATACTGGTATTGCAGAAAGACATGTGGTGCCTTGGTCAAGATCAGCATCTGCCTTTCATGTATGAGATTCCATAGCAAAGACATATATGTCTGCCATGAATGTGTCTAGATCCATGGCCAACATCTATATCCTGCCAGGTTGGTACTCTGGTGTGCAACCAACTAATAACTGTGCTTCCAAATGCAAACTTCCTCAAACTTGTTGTGAAATATGAATTTGATCTTCATGCATTGAAAATTTGAAATCATCGCTACATACAACTGCATATATAGCATTTCCCTGTGTTCTTTGTTTTCCATGTTGTTTTTTCACTATTCTCCAATTCATACACCTCCAGAGTCTCCTAATGTGGATTACCTTTACAATGTGGCATCTCTACAAGTTCCCATTACCCATGCAACCCCACTTGTTCCTATTCAATTAGCATCTTTAGATGTTTTCCTTTCTATATGTACATGAATAGATAATCTTATACACGAATTGCTGTTCTGTGTGCAAGCAAGGTTTACCATATTTTTTTTTTCTGCTGACAATCAGTTAGAGATCAGCATGGGTAAACCCATGGGTATCATGATGCCAACCCCAACCCAACCCATATCCAATCCATACCCATGAACCCATGGGTACATGGGTATCAACCCACGATGGGTATACCCAAGGGTAGTGACTTGTAGTAAAGCATATCTACAGACTGTGATCTTGAGTTTGAGGGGGAGAGAAGATTAGATCTGAGCTGTGAAGAGAAGGTTATCAATGATGATACAGGCACAACAGGAATGTTGAGGGATGCTGAAAATGCTGAGAATGTCCAAGAAGCTGTGGCCATATGTGACTTTGGTAGCAATGAACTGAACTGACATGGTGTAGTGTAATGGACATATATCAAATGGTCTGTGATCGGAATCACATGGCCCAAGGGTCATTTGAAAGCTGTAAATCAGTATTTACAACCCAACTGACTAATGCCAAGCAATATTCCCACAGGGCCACATGTGAAAAGACCAGTCTGGACCAGTTGCTGAGCCACCAAAACACTCATTTGGTTAGGTATTTACCTTTCCTTTGACTACATGTATGTGATTTATGTACAGTAGTCCACTCCTATTTGAGGGGGAGTGTTGGAATGTCCATAATAAATAAAATATTTTGATGCAACTTAAAATCCACTGTGGACTTATGGAATATACCAAAATAGTCATGGGTAAAGTACCCATGGGTCATCCAAACCTAACCCATACCCATGCTGATCTCTACAATCAGTCAGCACTTCCATGTGTCTCGTCTGTATCTGAGTCCATTGCCTTCACCTTTTTCCCACTATGGTAGTAGTGGGTTTTTTCATACCCCCCTCAGAAATTGATTTGGTGGGGATTTGCACGTTCCTGTCCGCAGTCATTGTACTTGTTTGTATGTGACTTTGGACCTATTTACTACTTAGCTCTAGTATGGCTCGGCTACTTTATATCACTGTGTGTGATCACATGATTGTCATATCATCCTCCTGGTTGTCTTCCCTTCCTGTGAGTGAGCTCAGGCCTTATGTACATGTATGTTACAACTTGCTGACAGTCCTAGGTTTGGTGTTGCTCTACAAGTTGGAGTGTAAATTTTATTGTGCATATCATTGTTATGCCACATTTGTTTGCATCGGGAGACCCAGATTCCACTACATCAGTAAAACAGTAGTTTTCGCATAGAGGCCACAGACCTACAGATCTGTACAGATCTGTACAGATTGCACAACTGTACCATCTTGAGATAGACTATTGCAAAGCCTGTTAATGTGAAAAAGTGTGTTGAATGGTATAGCAAAATGGATACAAATTTGTGGAGTACAAATGTATAAAATTGTTGCACAAAAGTGTACTAAAAAGTGTACCAAAAGTGTAGTGAAAGGTGTAGTAAAAAAGCGAGCCAAAAGGGTAGCAAAGCACAGTAAAAAAACTGTTGCACAAAGTTGTAGCAAAGTGAAGCAAAAAAAGTGTAGCACCAAAAGTGTAACAAAAGTGTAGCAAAAAAGCATAGTGAAAAAGCGTACAAAAAGTGTAGTAAAGGGTAGTAAAAAGGTGGCATCAAAAGTGTACGAAAGTGTATGAAAGTGTGGTTAAAAAGTGTAGTAAAAAGTGTTACATCAAAGTGTAGCAAAAAGTATAGTACAAAAGCATACAAAAGTGTTGCAAAGTGTAGTAAAAAGTGTAGAAAGAATGTATAGTAAATGTGTAGGAAAAGCGGACCAAAAAGTGGCAGCATCAAAAGTGTAGCAAAGTGTAGCAAAAAAGCATGGTAGAAAAGCGTACAAAAGTGTTGCAAAGTGTAGTAAAAAGTGTAGGAAGAATGTGTAGCAAATGTGTAGTAAAAGCGGACCAAAAAGTGTAGTCAGATCAAGGATGTAGTCATATATACCTAATGTAAATATTAGGAATGGTCTTGTGGTCTAATGGTTCATGTGTGTGATAATAGTGGTATTCACACTAGTTTCCTATTGGCTCTGATTTAGCCCTGATTTGGCTCTGAAGTAGAACATGTTGGCCTTTCAGAGTTTGAAAAAACCCATGGCTCCCAAGAGACCATGCTTTCATCGTTCTGCACGGCTGCGAGCCTCTTCGCAGTGTCCCCCCATGGCCAACACTCCAAGTAACTCGAGAAACCGAGGAACGGGTAGGGCTTCAGCCCAGCCCTTACCTGTCACCCAACCGATTTCCCCAAGGCCCCCAAGGGGCAGAGGGAGAGGAAGGGCAAGAGGCCAGGAGCCGCCCACAACACCACCCACCACTACTGCCCCAGCTACGACTCCAAGACCTCCCAACATTATCTGGGACAAAAAACGAGTCCGGAAACTAGTTACTTGGATCATTGAACATCCCGCTGATAGGCATATTCTGTATAATGATCAGAATCAATCTGGATCTGCCAGTGCCCCTCCCCCCTCAAATGAGTGTCCTTCTGGAAAACAGAAAAAGGATATCCATGCAGCCATTGCCAAACACATCTTCAAAGGTGAGGATTCTGAATATTCAAACAATCCTAATCGCTATGCAAAATCTGTGAGCAATCGGCTCCTCGTGTACGTTCACACCTTAAACTATCCTTTCCCATCCTGATCTTTATTTGAATCTACTAGCTTAAAGACTGACTATTGGAAGTGCCTTGGGAAATTTAAACAAACCGGAGCGGGTGTTGACCCAAACGGTCCTGCAAAGAACCTCCACCATATGTCCTCTCGTTTCTATCCCTTACTTGTATTACAAACCCCAAATAGAGGAAATCAAGCACAAATTTCCCTACTTCGATGAGCTTGACCAAATTTGGCGGGGCATCCCAGGATTTGACAGTGACCTCACTTCGTCTGATCCAGCCGTGGATCATTCACACGACATGCTGTCTCTTATGCAAACCAAGGCTACTTCTAGTGTCCCAGTTGAGGAGGAGGACCTTAACAATGGAGCACTCGATGATCTTGATGATGAACATGATGATGATCTTGATGGACTCGGAGAGAACAAGGAAGGAGATGGCGATCGCAGTGCTGAATCTGCTGATATGCAGGTTGATGATGCTGGCTGGCAAGTGGCTCCGTTTTTAGATCTAGACGATGACCCGATGGACCTGGACGATGTTGGATTCCTGTTTCCTGCAGTGCCTGGTAACCAGGTGAGTATACATCATATTAGATGCTGTTTCAACTGTAACCAATTTTCCTAGATGCACTCGAGTATCTTGTCTTCTACCATCACTCCGACAGCTGGTATTTTTGGTACACCACAGTTGAGGCCCATCTCAGCCAAGGCTGCTGGGAAGATGAGAACACCATCTTGGGATGGACGATTGTCTTTTCGTCAACAGCAGACACCCTATGCACGCCCCCCACATTTCACTCGGTCCTCTGGTAGTCTTCCCAGTACATCCGCATCTCCGCTGGCAGGTTCCAGTCATGGTGGTACTTCTGCAAAAAAGGCCAGCTCAGCCTCAGCCCATATCAAAAATGAACTCCAAGAAAAGCTCAGTGAGTTCACGCGGGAGAGCAAGAGCCGCACAGAGAAAGATGATCAACATACCCGCCGTTATGTGGCTCATTTGAACTACACTGTCTGAGACAAGGAATTAGACATGCAACGCCAGCAATTGGCAGCAGAAAATGCAAATGCTGACCTTATCCATCGCCGCGAGCTTGTTCGTATGCAGAAGGATATTGAACTCAAGCATGCCGAAGAAAGTTGCATTGCATGGCAGGTACAAATGTTACAGCTCCAAATCAGATTGGAGGGGATGTGGAAGAAGGACCCCCCAGGCCCCCCGGACATGTCCCAACCGTAATTTCTCTCCCAAGCAGATGTCCTCCCCCTCCGGGCCCTCCCATCGCAGTATCCCCTTTCGCTGTCTTTTCGTCTGTGTTGTGTTTCATTGTCTCGCTGTTGTCATTATCTATTGTTCAGTTCACTCCAAACAACCACCGCCGATAACTTGTTGCCGCTGCCAATTGCTCATCGCCACCAATGCCACTCCCTCCAAACTATCCATCTCACATGTCGTCCCCCTTCCCCCCCTTTTTTTTTTCTTCATAATTCAATCCTTTCCATGTTGTATGCCACAAATGGATGTACTTTCTATTAAACTAGTGCCAGATGCTCAAACAGGGTCGTCATCAGCTGCATACGAAATATTTGCCCAGGTGTTCCATCAGCTACATACTTCCACCACAACAGGCGCCATGGGATGACGTGGCTCTACCCCTTCTCGCCTAGCCCAACCTATCGTCTTCTCAACCCCCAACATGTCTTCAAAATCAATTACCATGTTGTGCAGGATTAAGCAGCACTGTATCCAGTGCATGGCAATTTTCATGTTCTCTTGTGTGCGCATAACTAATTGTAGCTTGCGGAGGGACTGAAACTGTCCCTTCAACGCCGCAAATGCATGCTCTATGCGAACATGAACCTTCAGAGGACGGCAATTAATCAACAATATGACTGAAAATAGTAAGTTACCTTCGAAAGATATTTGTTGTAAATGTTTTTTGATCGTGAAAGCCCAGTCCCTCCTGTGACTTGAATGGAACAACACACCACATCTGGGTAGCGTACGCACTATCCGCCCATATCCAGTGTTCCAGGGGGATTATTCCATCAGGATTCTGTGCGATACGTGTTCCCAAGAATGCATGCGCATCATGCACACTGCCTGGGTGGCCAAGACCATAGTCGACGATGTGCAAGTTATGCAGCATAATGACAAGCTATTGGCTAAATTAGCATAGGACTTGGACCACATTGTCCAAAGCGGTACGTACCTGACAGTTCACTGAATATGTTGACTTCCTGTCATAGAATGTTTCTCCGAAAAAACCTGGCTTCTGGAACAATAGAATGGTTGAGCCATCCACTGCAAAGATCCCATTCCGCCAAGCCGGACAAGTCTTCTCCTCTACAAACCTGCATGACAGCTCTGCATCCTCCGAGTCTGTCTGTGGCATCCAAATATACTCATTATGATGACTCAAGAGCACGACCATGATGCGGTGTGTGCAATTAATCACTGAACCCACACTGACTCCAGCCCATTGTCCTACGTCCTCAGGGGAAATTGCATTTCCATAGTGTCCTGCACAGTTTAAAAAAATTGCAAGTTGTACCGAAACCAGAAGTTGTGCGTTAGGCCCTCATGAATGAAAAATGGGGTGTTCACGAATTTTATCCACAATGCAGTCGAATACTGCAGGGTCGACACGCAGTTTTTTGCAGAAAAGATGCGGCCGGAACATGGCAAAATGTTCAAGAAGGTGAATTTGTGGGGCACGCAAGAGTGGGACCTCCAAGGTGTTCAAAAACTATGTTCTCTCTACCTTGTCAATGAGTGCCGTAATCTCCCCAAGGAGTCGCCGGTAGGGTTCATCCTGATCTTGCCTGCCACCATCTGACTGATCAGATTCACTATCAGAGTTGAGGATGTCAAGAAATATGATAGGTGAGATAGGAGATGGGGGGGATATGATCATAGGCTCTAGGTCGTTGTCCTCGTCTACATCTTCAAGAAAATCAAAGTCGTCGTCATCGTCAGCAATATTCCGAGTCTGTTCTCTTGCCTCCAGTACATGGAGTGCAACATAGTGCAGCTCGCCGAGTAATTCTTGCCGGGTGGACACACGAGGCATGGGAGTGGGTAGGATGGGGGTGGGTCAGTGGGCTCAGACTACAACTACATATTTTATCATCCTCTTTTCTCATGGAAAACACAATCCATGGCCCTTCAGTGTGCATTCCGACCACCCGTTGCACCCTTCTGACCACCCGTTGTGCATTCCGACCATCCGTTGTTCATTCTGACCATTCCACACACTATACTTAGTGACAATGAGCCTAGATGCTGACAAATAGAGCCACGTGACTCAGCATGCACGGCCGGCAAGCCTTCGGCACTGTCGGAGTAGGCTGAGTCTCAATTCAAGTTTGAAAAACCAGCTCCTTTCAGAGCGCTTCAGAGTCACTTCTGGAGCGCTCTGAAGCTCTACATATAATGGCTGTCGTGAATACCATTAATGCCCATTTTGGGTAAAGTCTTGAGTTCAATCCCTGCTGCTCGACATATTTATAATCAAAAGTATATTAATAAGTGTAGAATTGGTATTAGCATTAGAAGTGTAGTTGAACTGTACTGAATAAGTGTAGAAGTAGTAGTAGGATTGAGCAAGGTACTTGAAGTGTAGAATTGGAAGTATATATTTTTTAGTTTTTCATGCTTGACAGTTGTGTACAGAGCTGTACAGAGCTGTACAGACTTGTACAGATTTCCCAATTCTACAGATTTTTTGTCTGTACAGCGCTGTACAGAGGGTCACCTGGCTGTAGGTCTGTGGTCTGTATAGGTCTGTACAGACCTATATAACTCTGTACAAAGGGGTTTGTTTTACAGATGTATGAGCCAAGTTTGTGATGATGTGCCTGCAGGCCTGTCCTCATTGCCTCCTCATCACCCTCACACAGAGGAAGCTGTTGACTTCACTGGCATGTTGTCAAATGCTGAGAAATGCTTACAGGGAAACCTCTGATGAGTACTTTGAATCGAAGGTGTGTCTTAAGATTTCCAGCTGATGCCCTTGCCCTACGTGAGTTGTGTTCTTTGCATGGTGTGCCCCCAGAGCTACTTGGAAACAACAAGCACAGTTTCCATTGGATGGTCAGTCACTTGTTCAAAGGTGACTGTGTATGCATGACTGATTCGATTCCTGGTCTCGGATTGTACGAGAACTCTGCTTGTGCAGAGGTCACATTAGATATGGACATGGCATCACAGATCATATCCCATGCTATCGAGTGCATGGTGTCAAGTGTGAACCAGTGATGTTCTATTCAACAGATTTGTTGCACGAAATCATGAACATAGTTGTGCCACGCTCTCTTGAGGGAGACGAGGGTCGGAGGACCCTTGTAGCACACTTACATACTTATCATTCGTCGCTCGAGCATTCCCAGGTTGTCGACGATCTCGTGTTGCTGTTTTCCCAGATCAAGTGTCTGTCCAAACCTTCTCTCATCGGTCTGGGTGCATGGCACAGCATGATTACCGGGGGCGATCATGAAGTGCTTCGCGATGCTCTCATGTCCCATATGACAGGCGGCGAATGTACATTGCCGGAGATAGCCGTAGCGGGTTATGCCACGGATGTGGCCTTTCGTAGGTTATTTTTTCACCCAAGATGATGATCTCCTTCCTCGCGTGGGGAAAAGTCTCCCATAGGCAACCCCTTAGTGGGAAGACAGTCGTTCCTACTCTTTCAGGGAAAAGTTAAGATTGTTTCATAGTGCGGCTTCTTCGTTAAAAACTGTACAGCATATCAATTAATGTAACCAGAATCGAATGAGTCTATCAGATGGCAGAATTAATCAAGCACTTGCGCATAATTGTTAAAAAAATCCTGTAAAGCTGTAAAAATCTCTGTCGAGAGTAACCGCGGAAAAGAAAAAGTCCGTCCGGTAGAGCATCGCTGGATACGAGCGGTAACAGGCTCCCGACACCACGCAGCGGTGCAACGCCTAACACCGAACGAGATATGGACCGTTCATCTCCAATCAAGCGCCGCGCGTCGTTTCGTACAAGACGAGGTATGCGGCACGGATAGCGTCCGCATTATAGACCACATACTCGTCTTCTGCAAAGGCGCTCTGCCATCCCGGTTTTCCAAACACCTACGTACACCGCATAATAAGCACGTGGGAAATACAAAGGGAATGAGGCTCGAAGCGGTAAGGGGAGTCGACCCACGCAGTCGTGCCCCAAAGGTGGACTTCTGATCGTGTGGTCTTCGTGATACATCACGTATGGTTTGCCGATAACGACGCGGCAGACCAGCATGGCCTTAATTCTGGAACTGGGATCATGGATGTTCTGGGCATATTGGTCGGCCCTAAAAGTTACAGATTAGAACTACCACTCGTATCGGATTTTTGGGAAAATGGAGAAAGAGTGCTGACTTGGATGACGTATGGCTGGTATAGATACCCGCTCCCAGCCGTATACCACCCGCATTCCTAGCCGCATCACGATCAGAAAACGTCACGAATCGCCTTTAGGCTGTCCGCGGAAAAAAAAAACCAAGAACGTACCATGGAGTGTTCCGTTTCCGTCGAAGGTGCGGTTCGAACCCCCACCAGATCGTCTCGCATATCCAGCACTCCTCGTTGTGGCAAGGAGAGAGGTTTCCTCGCTCACCTAGGGTGCACGCGCGAACTGTACTCCGGAACCGCTTCTGTTCGTTCCCTGGCGAAAACCCCATGCGCTTAAATTGTCCTCGGACTTCAACAGTATCCCTGCTCGTTCTATGTGATAGAGATAGGTGGGGAGGCAACGAACGCCTCACCTGTATTGCTCAAACCTTCTTTGGGAAGATTCCGTCCATGTGATCATATAGACCGCTCGCACCGTTGGACGATGTGTTGACCCCCAGCACTGCACGAATTGCGTTGCGACTAGGGGGCAAAACGTCAAGTCGGTTTTCTAGCAAGCAGAGGTATCATCGAAAAATCCGCATTACGTACTCTTGATGGACAGTTCATGGTGTGGGTAGAGGTATTTCAGCTCTGGCGCAGAGCGAGAAGCAGATTGACGGCAAGAAACGGAGCAAAATCTGTGGTCTGGAAGCTTGGGTTGTCGCTGACAGTGCGGACAGGTGTTCGATACCAGTGTCAAATTGGAACGGGATGACGGATGATGGTTACCGGGATGGTGACGAATACATGGCCAGTACGGTCGGGCATCTTGGAAGGGGGGGTATTGGAGCACATAAAATGGTGCCCATGCCAGCGCCATTTGACCAGGAGGAACCTCGTGTGCACGTGCAGGCCGCCTGCGAGAGATAGTGGCTGGCTGCTGTGACGAGGCAGAGACGGTTGAAGAGAGCATACTTTGGAGGTGGGGGATCTGAGCTGAGGGTTGAAAATCGTGTCGAGAGCGATGACCTCTTATATCATGGACGGGAGAAGTCATTGTAACACCTTGCACGAACACTTTCTATAAATTAACCGGATAGACATATTGAGTTGCACCGCTGGTCAAGCTTGGGTCGAAGAGTTGGTGAAGAAGATACAGCTTGGCAAGGTCACCTGGAACCTTGGTTAGGCAGTGTCAGGGTCGCGCCATGGACTACACCTGATTGAACGTGCGCAGTGTAACCCCAGATCCACTCACCTCGGGAAGCCCTGGCTCAGACGATTGGAACATTCTGAAGTCGTCTGCTTAGTTGCAACTTGTATTGCTAAGTTAAATGATCGTGAGTGGTCAGTACTACACCATTAGCGGGCGCAATCTGAGCACTTCAATTGGAATGAAAAATTTGAACTTCAAGTACAGGATGACGAATCTCAGGTGGGCCTGAAGGTGGCGTGAGGTAAATTCCCATCGGTCATTGCGAAGAAGAGTGAGATATGGACTGCTTACTTTTATCCAGTTAGAGATCTCGTTCTGAGACGCAAACAAGGACGAGGGCGTCTTATCGATGCGGGGGTTGATGAGCCACAACAAGTTGCATCGTTGACTCACGCTAAAGTGAGAACCTACCAGACGCCACCTACGGAAGGATCCGAACACGTCAAACGCAGCGCTGGCTAGCTGGCCTTGACAGAACGCATGTATGAGACCGCAGAACCGTGGAAATCTGATATTCAATTGATACGCAACACGACATTCGCTATGTCACCTCCAAACCCCTCGCTGCCGATCGTCCCGGAAGGCGCAGCAAACGACATGTTGGCTTGGGTGAGGTAATCTCCCCATATGTTCAGCGTGGTCTGATACCAATATGTCTCTGTAGGACCACCCTCCTGAACGATGGTTGCAAATGTGTATTCCCTAGTTGTTTGAATGGTCACGTTCGTCCAAACATCCGGCTTCAGTTGGAATGCAGGAGGGAGCGGGTAATACTCCGCATTAGAAGAGAGCGTGAGAGAAGACGCGTACAGCAAAGAATCTGTCCCCTTGAACAGTGCCGCATCCGTAGTATCCCCCATTGTCCGCACATCGGCTGCACAAGGTCGTACACTGAAAGAAAGGGTGTATGGGGGACCGACGGATTCCACGCCAGTGTGAAATGGCATGTAGGGCAAATCTTCGAACGCAAACACAACCTCGCTCGATGTCTTGCCCTTCACAGCACGGTTAAGATTTTGTCCCGGGGCACGGGCATTAAGTGTGGGATATGCGGCTTCGAACTGCTCCATCGTCAGTTCCGACGAGCGGGTGCCAGAACCCGCCCAGGTTTTCTCCGCGAACACAGCAAGAGACTGTGACAGCTGATAGTAGGTCTCTAAGGGTGTCGTGGCGTTTGGTCCCCAGTCGTTCCAGAGTGCAAAGATGGCACCCCGAAGTCCTGCGCCGTCGTAGGCTGTGTTGTTCGCAGGATCACTCGCGGTGAAGATATTGGGTGCCCATCCACCGCCTTCCGCAGTAGCGCCAGAGAAGAGGAGGGAAACGTTAAGTGTCTGGGGGAAACCTCCTTCCCCAGGAATCTTCCCGTCAAGGTAGAGGAATGCCTTTTCCGAATTGATTACTCGATAGCCAGAGTCAAGGAGATCAAGAGGGATCGAGGAGGATGGAAAGTCCCAATGTTGTATCGTCACGTTGGTCGAGATGGAGGACGTATTGCTTGGCTCATATGTGCCCCAGGCACGAATGCTCTTCCCGCTGATTCCTCTAATGTAAGATGACATCTCGTTGACGAATGAGATGTATTGATCGGCGAGTGATGATAAGTATTCGTCGGCACCGATGGAGACCTCGGCAGACGAAAACCAAGGAAGGAATTGGGACCAAATAGATTGAATGGTGGGTATGGTTTCGGGATAGCTCAGGTTGAGAGAATCAGGTGTGCCATTCAGCATCAGCTGGGGACGCCACTGCGATATCACAAGGGAATGACCAGGGGTGTCAATCTCAGGCACGATGGTTACACCACGCCGTGCGCAATGTGACTGTAGATCAGCAAAGCGAGTGGAACTCCACGACTCGTTACGATGGGGGACGAGGCCGGCGACCGGCGAGTCTCGGGGTGGTTTGAACCGGAACCCAGAATATAGTGAACGCCAATCAGGGCCGTAGAGTAGCGAGGGTATCCAGAGATCGTCGGAGGCGTGAATATGGAATTCATTGATCTTGAAAAAGGATGCGTATGTGCAAATTTCAGCTAAAACGTGGATCAGCACAGAGTGTTTGTTGGTTTGCATGAAAAGGCACTTACCAAGGAACTCAGTCGTGTACCAATGGCGTCCAGCATCGAGCATGAAACCGCGTACCTCCCATCCAGGACTATCAGTGCCGTTCCCGGCTGGAATGGTGTATGTTCCCTTGTATACTTGCTCGGACAATGCAAGCTGTTGCAGCAGTGTCCTTGTTCCCCACCATGCACCAATCGGCCCGGAGCCAGATATAATATACGAGGAATTTGAGATAAGGAAGTCATAAGCCTCGGGTGTAGGGGTGCCCGAGTAAAGCGTGTAATTTTTAGAGGGGCTAAGCGTAAGGACGATGACTGAACCACCGTGGTCGATATGGATCTGGCTAAACGGCGCAACTTGCACCGGAGGGAACGTGAATGATGTGAGATGGATCAAATCGGATCGGAAAGTCTCCGCAAAGTCAAGTAGGGTAGGTCCGTTGGAATGAGAGTCACCATCAGATGCATAAGTTTCGTCGACGAAAATCTGTGTTTCTGAGCCGAGAATGAACACCTGTCCTAGTTTGTCTGGATAAAATGATTGCACGGAGGGGATCTGGGGCTGAAGGACCGCTGCATGGACGCCGACCGCCAGTAGGACAGCGTCAAGGAGCCGTGGAAGCCACATCATGATTGTGGTGGATTCAGTGAATTCAGTGAGAATCGATTCGAAGCCGGGGTGTGTCCGTCGTACAATGAATTGCCAACTAATCACCGATACAAACTCCTCGTTTGAGGGTCGGTCACACGACCCAAGCACTCACTCTCTGGCCACATATTCCAGGCGATGGAGTTGAGATCGTCTACGAGTGTGCTGCCAGAAAGAGCGGTTCAAAACGTGCATCTGAGACTGGAACAGTAGCCTTTGCGCGATGCTGGGTACTTACCTGTTCCGAGTCGCAGCCGTCCAGCTCGAAAATAAATTCTACGTGGTTGCACGGGAGACACGACGTCGAAGGACCAGGGCCGTTACTAGGTGCCAGTGGCGAACGGAATTTCAGGTCAGAACAAAGGCAAGCTGGGCCAGTGTTTGTACAATAACTGAATAAACCGCTTCGAAGTGTGGCTGTTCTGTCTTGCCCTCCTTGAAGCTTAGCTTGACCGGTGGCCTTTGACTCTTATGCTACTGGGGTTTCGGCTACAAGCTACGAGCTTCGCTGGTGTGCCCTCGATCGCGACGTCGCTGGTTGCACGCGTTGTCACTGGCAGACTCTAACAAACACTCGAGTCGCCTCCCCACCCACATTCGTCTCAGTGCAGCGTATCAATGGCCCGTTCGTCGTGACCATGGCCACAGTGAACCTTTATGAAAACAATGGTTCCTCCGCACTCTGAATGGGACAAGGTACATAATTTCGTGTTGACGACCTCCTCCCCTCAAGTTGGATTCTGACATCTTCGACACACACGTTCACGCTTACATCATCCTCCCCACCCACCACACTGCTTCGACGCAGGCCGCTTTACCTGCCTCTCCAGCGCGCCCGGCTGACGTCTGACTCCCTTTCGCTTCATCAGTTCATCAGTCTGTACGCCACACCGAATCTGACGCGTACTCGATTGTAGTCTTATAGCATATATGGGCGCGCTTACGGTGGTGACCTGGGCAGGTGGCAGTAGGAATCTGGCGAGGCGGAGACGTGTCACCTATCTCTGCGAGGTGATCGGATGGGATGAACAAGGAATAGACGGCCTCTCCATCAAAAATGAGCGGCAGCCTTTCGATCATCGGGTGG
Organism: Boletus subparvulus; assembly: GCA_038092515.1. NCBI lineage: Eukaryota > Fungi > Basidiomycota > Agaricomycetes > Boletales > Boletaceae > Boletus > Boletus subparvulus. The sequence continues at coordinate 27,628 of JBBPQL010000173.1, read as the reverse complement.
ATTAGTTTTTGCCGAACGAGAAAGTCAAGACTGCCATGTCCGAGTCGTTGCCTTTTCAATCGTCCTGGTAATGAATATTTAAATAATTGCTCGTAAAAAGTACACGATCCTTTGAGAGCTTGGCGTTGGTATTACTAGACACCGATATGTATGTATAGGATTCGTTGATCGAGGGGGATCTTGCTCAAACGGAGACTATTCATCGTCCTGTGCAACGCCAGCGCCGCTCGGGTGTGATCCAGACGACCAGACTCGTCTAGCATATGTTGATAAAACTTGGATGTGATCTCGTTCGTGTGCCCATCATCCACAGCCCACATCGTGCCGATTACGGAACGGAATCCGGCGAACTGCATGGCTGCAGCAAGATGGATGACCTCGTCCGGACTCTCCTCGTCTCCAACGGTCGTATGACAAGCAGATAGATACGTAAATTGGGCGTTCTGCAACTCATATCGCATGATGTTTTCGACTTTCAACAGCCCGTCGCCCAAAGCAAACCCGGACTCGAATGGTTGCTTCGGATCCGGGATTCCGTGGCAGGCAAGGTGAACGAACTCGTTCTTTTTGAACTCTTCAACAACCTTGGCGATGGTTGCGTCCTGGTCTTGAATGCAAGTAAGCGTCGCGACAGACCCCATACGCTGTGATATGCTAGACAGCTCAGTGTTCACTGAAACGAGTTCGCGCTGTCCTGGAGCCTGCGCCTGGCCTACGACCAAAAAACGATGCTGGTCCTGGTCCATGGATGGGTTCAATGGTCTTGTCTGACGAGCGCGAATGAGGGCTGTCAAGGTGGGTGTATATGAAGAAATATAAAGATCGGGAAGCGTTGGCTGGCCCTTCCTAAACGAGCCGGCAGCATGCAATGGAAGAAGGGAGAACTCAGCGGTCGGGCACCACCAGATGCGCGACCGCCGGGGACAGAACTCCTGAAGGATTGTCACGATTGGGAAAACGACTACATCCCAGAGTTCTCGTAGAAACGTCAACAACTCCTTCGTCATATCCCCGAATCTGGCGCGCAATGTCAGAGAACGAAGTTGTAGGGCTAGTTCAGAGACGCGGGGTTTCGTGATGGGGAGAGGAATGTGGACAGGATCTCGGTCAAGTAGAACTATGAGCGCATCGCAACTGTACTTGCTGGCATTGATGATAATGACCGGTCCACAGGAAGCTGCGATTCGGAGATCTGAAAAGAGTGGGGGCAGAAGGAAACGTGAGAGGCCAGGCAACTTGCGAATCTCAGTGACGATAACCTGCAATTGAATGTTGAGATGGTATGCCCGATCGTGCTGAGACTCGGCGTTGGGAAGGGCATCAAGCACACTACGAAGCAAGGCTGCCAACTGTGTAAACTTGTCTGCCAATTTCTTCCCTGTGTCACTGGATGCTATCACTTTGTCAAGGGGAGAGCGGAGGCGGATTAACTGGCTCCAGAAGACACCGCGGCCTTGTTCAAGAAGTACCACTGCATTGGCAAGATTGCCATAGCGAAGACAAGCCGAAAACGCATCAACAGCAATTGATGTCATCAGGAATTTGAGTAAAGCAAGGTGCCGAGGCAGAGACGGTAGAGCAGCGAGGTGCTGAACACTGAAACGCAAAAACGTTTGGTAAGCTAAAACTGTCGAAGTGTGTTCGCACTCTTCCGCCGCCTGGATCCATTGTTTGGCACATGTGAGATCAGCGAAAGACACTGTTTGAGAAACGTCGGAGAGTTCGGAATATAGATTGAATGTTTCCTGGAGGTCACTGATGTCATGCGTAGTTGAGTGCTTGAATCGAGCACGGAGGTAACTCGCGATCTTGCCCAGATAAGCGGCTCGATGAGGGTGCCCCCGCGGGCGCAGTTCCAATGCGTTGCGTTCAAGGGCAAGTGCCTCATCCAGGTCAGACAGGGTTCCGAGCCGCTCGAAACGGGAATGGAGGTAAAGCGCGATGCCGCCCAGTGAATGGGCTCGATCTGGATGCCCCAGCGGGCGAAGTTCCAATGCGTTGCATGCAAGAGCAACTGCTTCCTCGAGGTCAGACAAGGTGCCGAGCTGCTCGAAACGGGAATGGAGGTAACCCGCGAGGTTGCCCAGTGAAAGGGCTCGATCAGGATGCCCCGGCGGACGAAGTTCCAATACATTGCGTTCGAGTGCAAGTGCCTCGTCACGATCAGACAGGGTTCCGAGCTGCTGGAAACGGGTATAGAGATAAAGCGCGATGTTGCCCAGTGAAAGGGCTCGATCTGGATGCCCCTGCGGGCGAAGTTCCAATGCACTGCGTTCGAGGGCAAGTGCCTCCTCGAGGTCAGACAGGGTTCCGAGCTGCTCGAAACGGGAATGGAGGTAACCCGCGAGGTTGCCCAGTGAAATGGTTTGATAAGGATGCCCCTGTGGGCGAAGTTCTAATGCGCTGCGTGCAAGGGCAAGTGCCTCCTCGAGGTCAGAGGGTGTTCCGAGCTGCTTGAAACGGGAATGGAAGGAAACTGCGAGGTTGCCCAGTGAAAGGGCTCGATCTGGGTGCCCCTGTGGGCGAAGTTCCAAGACATTGCGTTCGAGGGCAAGTGCCTCCTCGAGGTCAGCCAGGCTTCCGAGCTGCTGGAAACGGGAATGGAGGTAACCCGCGAGGTTACCCAGCGAAGCGATTCGATGTGGATGCCCCTGCGGACGAAATTCCAATACATTACGTTCGAGGGCAAGTGCTTCGTCAAGGTCAGACAGTATTCCGAGCTGCTTGAAGCGGGAATGGAGGTAAAGCGCGATGTTGCCCAGTGAAAGGGCTCGATCAGGATGCCCCTGCGGGCGAAGTTCCAATGCATTGCGCTCGAGGGCAAGTGCTTCATCGAGATCGGAAAGTGTTCCCAGCTGCTTGAAACGAGAATGGAGGGAACTCGCGAGGTTGCCCAGTGAAGAGGCTCGATCAGGATGCCCCGGCGGGCGAAGTTCCAATATATTGCGTTCGAAGACAAGTGCCTCTTCAAGGTCAGAAAGTGTTCCGAACTGCTTGAAACGGGAATGGAGGTAAAACGCGATGCTGCACAATGAAGAGGTTCGATGGGGATGTCCCTGTGGACGAAGTTCCAATGCGTTGCGTTCGAGGGCAAGTGCCTCATCAAGGTCGGAAAGCGTTCCGAGCTGCTCAAAACGGGTATGAAGGTAAAGCGCGATGTTGCCCAGTGAAAGGGCTCGATCTGGATGCCCCTGCGGGCGAAGTTCCAATGCATTGCGCTCGAGAGCAAGTGCCTCCTCGAGGTCAGAAAGCGTTCCGAGCTGCTCGAAACGGGAATGGAGGGAACTCGCGAGGTTGCCCAGTGAAGAGGCTCGATCAGGATGTCCCTGTGGCCAAAGTTCCAATACATTGCGTTCGAGGGCAAGTGCCTCGTCAAGGTCAGACAGGGTTCCGAGCTGCTCGAAACGAGTATAGAGGTAAAGCGCAATGTCGCCCAGTGAAGTGGCTCGATCTGGATGCCCCTGCGGGCGAAATTCCAATGCATTCCGTTCGAGGGAAAGTGCTTCGTCGAGGTCTGATATCGCACCCCGCTGCTCAAACCGGGTGTAGAGGAGATCTGCAAGGTTGACCATCAGGGCAGTTCGACCGAGCCGTTTTGGCCAAAAGCGTAATGCAATGCGGTGGAGGGTTATTTTGGTTCCAGTCTTTAACGATGGGTAGGCAAATTGGGTCGGTTCTGCAAAAAAAAAAAACGTAAACCTGGAATTCCAGATACTGAATCATGTTAGGCATACCTGTCATGACGCTCCCGTTCCTGTGGTGGTAGAAGACAACTCTCTACCACATCCTCCGAGTCACATAACGTGAAACCAAGTGCCTCTACGGGCAGTGCGTGCGAAAACAAAAGTGACGCCCACACAGCATCAGCGCGAGAACATGAGGTTGCAAGATACGATGGAAAATGTCGGGACAGCGCGCGGTTGGCGTCAGCACCTATTCTGCGCTTTGTGTATGTGAAGGGCTCAAGGCCCTTCCCATCCGAATCTACGGCATGCTCAGCGACGTTGGAACTTGGCGCTGAACTTGCAGGTGAATACCCACCGTCGCCGACGGAGTCACCAGCTAACCGAATGTCAGATACAAGCATCCCTATAAGCACCTTGAATCTCGTCCTCCCATTTCTGTTCGTCCAATATTCCGTGCAGTTTACTTGGTTCCGTTCTGTCATTGGGACGACGTGGATGATGGTGAGACGAACCTCAGAGATCGCATCGACGTTCTATAAGCATATGGTGGCGTCTGGTCGTCTGGAGCTTACCCCTGCAGCGTTCGCGCTAACCAAGACAGTGAAAACATTGGTGATTATTCCATTTGATCAACGCTTTCTTGATATACGTCTCACTGCTAGTTTATAACCTCGTTCGCTGTCCTCCAAGTTTGTACAGCAACTTGCTGACCATAACCGCTATCGAATATACTATCCATCGTTCGTGCCAGGCTTAAGTGCGTACAAAATCAGATTTCTCCTCCTGTATTCAGCTCCGAATATGTTCTCGACCTCATTTGTCCAGAGGGGAGATCCGAACATCTCAAAGGCACTGGTTGTCTTGCCCTGGGAGAGGAGGCTCCGAGGTACTATTTCATGTGCGGAACGAAGTCGTCAACAGTTGTTTATCAAGACGACCGAGTCCTCCAGTCTTTTAACTTGAAGATGCTCGGTTCTCAAGACGTTCCTCCTCTTTCCGCGGCGTTACGACTCGAAGATCCCCCAACATAGTATGCGAGAGCGAAGCTTCACCTACCTACCGATAATCGGTGACATGTCTCTTTCCGAATGGCGTTCGAATCATGCCCGCGGTTCGTCGATCCATACTGTAAAACAAGGCGCAAACGTGAAATAACATGTAGCGGAAATCTTAACATAGCATTGGAAATGGATATGGCGCGTTCGTTCACTGTCTCCCCACCTCTTTTCCCGGGCCCTTGTGAATCCGCCCATTCTGTAGCTTCCGCTGAGTACTGCCACCTTCAAGTCATGAAGCAACCACCCACGATCATTATAACATCGAGCTTTCCGTTGGTTGGAGTCAAAACGCTAATGTCCTCGAGCGGGTTACCATCAACGAGGATTAGGTCCGCGTAGTAACCTGGCTGAACTTTGCCCAATTCATGGGGATGCAGCATGATCTCACCACCTAGGGCAGTAGCGGACAGAATGGCTTCCATGGGTGTGAAGCCGAGAAGGTTGACGAAGAGCTCAAGGTCCTGGTAGGAACTAAACACAGTTAGCTTCCTTCAACCTGATCCATCGAAACGTATCTACCCGTGGGGTGTCCACGCGAAGCTGATGCAATGGAAATCAGGCTGTATGCTTCGATTGGATCTAGAAACGTTACCCATAATCACCCCCTGGAAGAATTTTGATGCCGCGTCTCCTCATCTCCTTTAAGGCAGCGATGCATATATCTAGTTCCCGCTTATATTTTTCCGCGGCAGATTTCTTGAAACCAACTGCAAAAACATTCGGAGTTAGATCCGTATGGTCAAAGATAAATATGTGCGGAGTCATACACTGTGCTTTCCGAGCGACGAGCCAGGACGAGTAGAGAATATTTAAAGCTGGAGCGACATAGACCCGGTCCTTCTGTACCTCAAGAGCATCCATACACTCGTCCGAAATGAACGCTACGTCGCTTAGTAACGTGACATTGTCCCGTCGAAAAAACGAGGACGTACAACCATGGTACAAAATGTCGACCCCGTACTGAAGGCACTGACGGACAGCTTTATCGGAGCGGGCATGAGAACAAACACGGATACCCTTGGCATGGGCGGCCTCGACACCAGCAGCAACAAGCTCGTCGGAGAAAGTAGTATCCTCGGCGCGAAGATCTTCAAGGATTTCGTCACCGCTCATAGATAGCTTGATCTGAGAGACCACCACCACAATCAGAGGGGGGAATATATGTGAAAGGGACAGGAATACAAACACCGTCAACGCCTGCATCAGCGAACGTATTAGTGGTCCTTGTGATATCCTCAGGGGTCTCAACGTATGAAGTGATTCCTTCACAAAGAGCACCACCACGCGGCGCCATCTAGCGGATTCAATACACCATCCTTACGAGGTTACAATCGGGCACATACCTCCTGACCATTGGCGAGATAACGAGGGCCGGGGATGTCACCGGCTTGTATAGCGTTACGAACAACAAGATCCATACGCGGCTTAGCTGCAGCAGCACCCACTGAGAACAGATTGTTAACTTCTAAAAGAAGCCAACAAAGAAATAGTAACGTACCACACATAGTATAGCCACTATCCAGGAACTGTCTCGCACTCCTGGTAGACAGGATCGTGTGCTCTTCGATGGGCAACGCAGTAATGTCATCAAGGGTAGGTGAATTGATGAAGCTCGTATGTGCATGTGCATCGCAGAGGCCGCTCATGAGAGTGCGACCCTTACCGTCGATGACAAAGGCACCTTGTAGTGTCTCGGGTGCCAGTTTGCTGCCAACGCGAACGATACGCTTTCCTTTGACGAGCACATCGCCTAGGTATGGTGCCACGCCAGTGGAATCGAGAATGTTAACGTCAACGAATGCGACGATCGTATCATCGCTGTCCGATCTAATCTCCACGCTAGGAACTTTCAGGCGAGGGTCCGCCTTGGTCTATTCGAGTACAGTTAGTCACTTCATCAGTCAACTGTCATATTTTTACCAGATCAATTCCACGGAAAGAAGGGTGATTGGGATCCCATGCCTCTCCAAGCCCGTTAACATCCACAGGCTTGGGGGTCTTCAGGGGAGCATTCGGTGCCACCATCCTATCCACAGTCAGCACCATGGAAGGAAAGTGGTGGCTGGGGCATCGAACGTACCATCGAGGTGGTACCCATGTGCTCGTCGCAGGGATGGCTGCTGGATCCCAACTAGTAGAAGAAGTGCTTACCAGATAACATTTGAAAAGAGTTGATCACTTACTTATAGTTAGCCGGAAGTACACGTTGAACGTCGGGGGCAGCCATGAATCGAGTGACGAGTATGAAAACGGACAAGTAGAAATGAGCGCTCACAGTGACGGGTCGAGTAGCTAGGCTAGATACGCCCAGGAAGGTGTTGTCTTTAACACCAAATAGATCAATACTCCTAAATAGCGTAGGTCTAATGGGCCCTTCTAACTGCGGCCGGACCGGAGTGTCACACAACTACATACTTGGGCCCGAGAGCTTGTGCCAATTGTGGCGTGCCAGCGAAAATATCGAAAACGCCACTTCACGGGGTCTGCTGATTCCGGGTCAGGGCCCCTGCAGCGCCTGCTTAATTGCTTCAGAATGGCGCAAAATTTGAGTAATGAGCACAATAGAATCATACCTCACTATCTTGGTAATTATAAGTTGGCCGTCTAATCCGCTTTTGCAGTGACAACAGCCAGACGCGAAGATACACGGCCGGCGGTGGGCCATGGCGCTTGTCAACTTCAAGTTGAAGGAATCGAAGCTTGTAGGTCTCCACATACCTTTGGCATTGTGAATCTGTCCATTCTGCCATTCTGTAGGTTCTACTTAGTGCTGCCAACTTCAAGTCCTGAAGCGACCATCCGCGATCATTGTAACATTGAACTTCCGGTTGGTCGGGATTAGAACACTAATGTTTTCGAGCGAGTTTCCATAGACGAGGATAAGGTCCGCATGATAGTGACCCGGCTGGACTTTTCCTAGCTCAGAGGGTGCAACATGAACTCTTCACCTAGGTCAGTAGCGGACAGAATAGCTTCCATGGGTGTGAAGCCGCGAAGGTTGACGAAGAGCTCGAGGTCCTAGTAGGAACCAGACAGAGTTAGCTTCCGTCAACCCGATGCATCAAAACGTATGTAGTACCCGTGGGGTGTCCACGCGAAGCTGATGTGATGGAAATTAGGTTGTATGCTTCGATTGGATCTAGAAACGTTAGTACCCATAATCACCCCCTGGAATAATTTTGATGCGGCGCCGTCTCCTCCGAGTGTCCTTTAAGGCAGCGATGCATATATCCAGTTCTCGCTTACATATATTTTTCCGCGACAGATTTTTCTTGAAAGTACACTGAACGTTGAATGCATCACGAATGGCTCCATACACATACGAGTGTTGTTGTCGAAAACGTGGCGTAGGCTCAAGTAACTTGAAAAAAGTTCGACCTTCAAGAAGATGCAAAGTGATGATAACATATGTAAGAACTCGGACTCCGAAGAACTTCAAATGCCCAAATGGCAACCTGTAGGTAAATAACGCAAACCATCAGGCACAATGCGATAATGACCATCCTGCTGCACCACATGTATAGTAGTAACCTATCGCTGGACGACCTGAGGCTCCTCAGGTAGCTCCCAGCCAACGCAGTAAAGATACGCGTCGCTTGCGACCATTCGAGACCTCTAAGTTACACGAGCGGGCTGCACTTCAAGCAGAGGCTCCCTGTGGACCCTCCCATTCTTGAAGAGAGTCAACGCAAGTGCCAGTGGATCAATGCACGTTCCGGCTTACCATGACGATGACCTCAATATTCTCGGAGTGCGAAAGCAGGCTGATGTCCTCCAAAGGGTTTCCATTGACGAGGAGAAGGTCCGCGTAGTACCCTGGCTGTACCTTGCCAAGTTCGTGCGGGCGAAGCATGATCTCGCCGCCGAACGCTGTTGCGGATAGGACAGCTTCCATGGGCGTGAAATCAAGAAGTTTGACGAAGAGTTCCAGATCCTGGTACGTGCTTGTGGTGTATGGTGAGAATCGATGTTCAATGTGTCTAACGACACCATCAACTTACCCGTGAGGTGTCCAAGCAAAACTTTCCTCCATTCATGATAGTCATATGAAAAATTCCCAGCGTACCCGTAATCACTACCTGAGGATCTGCGGGCGGTCAAATAATAACTTCTATAGGCACGATCCAAAATTGTCACCTTGACCCCCCTTCTCTTCATTTCCTTCAAACCTGCGACGGCAATCTCGAGCTCTCTGGCATATCCAACGGACTCCGCCTTTTCCAAGGGATCTACCATAAATTAGCAAACTGAATAGACGTCTAAATGAAAAATTTAATTTACAGCCAAATGAACCAGCGTCGTTCAACGTGCTATACAACCAATTGAGGGCGTGCGCAACGAAAACGCGCTCCCTCTGGGCTTCCAATGCAGTCATTGTTGCCTCAGATATGAATGCTGGGGTAGACAAGCGTCGATCAATCCATTGTCCGCAGTCGATCTCTGGTGCTCACACCCATGATAGATGATGTCCACCCCATATTGTAAGCATTGCATGATCGACTCGTCCGACCGAGCATGGGAGCAGACACGGATGCCGGATGCATGAGCAGCCTAGAAGAATTTAAAGAAAGAGAACGACCTGCCGTTCGGCTTGACTGACCGCTACTCCGGCTGCCACCAACTCATCCGGGAACCCTCAGCTCTCAGTGTTTCAGTAATTTCCTCGCCGCTCATCGAAAATTTGACCTGCAGACCGTCCGTGGGGACACAAGACAGCTGATACAACGGATACACTTACCACATCAACGCCCCGGTCTGCCATCTCGACACGGCCTCCCTGATCTCAGGAATGTCTTCGACGAAACGGGTAATGCCTGCAATCAGGGCACCTGACCGAGGGGCCATCTACGAAACGCCCCGACGCTTAAACAGAATAGCTTTGTGGATAGTTGATTAGGCAAACCTCTTGTCCGTTAGCTAAATATCTTGGACCCGGAATCGTTCCAGAGTTGATTGCATTCCTGATGACCATATCGAGCCGCTGTTTCGCGGATGCGGCACCAACTGAGTATCCAGTCAACTCCACCGCCACAACAATATATTGACCGCATACGACACATTGTGTAACCGCAGTCAAGGAATGTGCCGTTTTGAGCAGAAAATAAGGTGTGCTCCTCGACCGGCATGTCCGCAAGACCATCGAGGGAGTCAGAGTTAGTCCAGCTAAAATGAGTGTGCGCATCACCTAGATTGGGCTTTAGTAAAAACTCGAAAACGAGCATCTTGGCCTTACAGAGACCACTCATAAGTGTGCGTCCCTTCCCTTCAAAAACACGCGCGTCGCTTAGGGGTTCGGCGGTGAGTTTTGTGCCGACGCTGACGATTCGTTGTCCTTCGATCAGGACATCTCCACGATATAGATCACTTCCCGTCGAATCAAGAATGTTAACATCAATAAATGCAATTTTGGATCCTCGCGCCGTGGACCTGATAGAGATATCCGGGACTTTGATGCGTGGGTCTGGCCTAGCCTGACAGAAAAATTGCATTGACCAAAGTGAATATACGTGTCCCAGTAGAAGCCACGATTACCTCACTAGGTCGATGCCTCGAAAAACTGGCTCGCGAGGATTCCAGTCCTCTCCAAGTCCGTTCGACTCTGGTTGCCTCGGTGTCTCTCGCACACTACTACTAGAACCTGAGGCAATCATCCTGGCGATTGACAATAAATATTACTTGACTAGTAGAAAATTAAAGATATGGATCTCACCATTTCGGGGGCACCCAGGTACTTCCTGCTGGGGCCATGGATGGATCAAACCTGGAATACATGGAAGAGGGAGAGGCGGTATTATTAATCCCCATATGTAGGCAACAAGAAAGAGGAAGATCAGCATACTTGAATTCAGGATGCGGGTCTCGATAGCTTTGGGCTACAGCCATGAAGGCGGGTCAGACTCTTCTCTTCCGATGCAGTTCAGTAGTGTGGAACCGCCCTTTACTTATGACTCTACCCAAACACCACTAGCATTAACACCGAAGCAATGCCCAATGGCGTCCTGAGTTGCGTGCATGAAATTATCCACGAAGTGCGGCGCGAGTGTCAGGTGAGAAGCTTGGGAATGTTATCACGGGACAGTAGTAATAGCACACCAATGGGCAACCATACTTTGCATGTTCTCGTAACATGGGCTTCTAGAAACATGACGCAGGGCAAAACTACCGAGGCAGATCTTTGCGCCGCTCACTTGAGAAGATAAAGATATACACATGACATTCACAAGTCATATTTATACATACTAATCTGATATTCCCTGGCTATCGGAACTGTGCCATAGGGGATCACAGGGAGGTTGTCGGGTGTATTTCGCTGATTTACGAATAGCTTTCATGGCGAACTTATCTGAGCTAGGAATTCCGAAATCGGTGGCACTAGATGACATGAAGACGCGATGGCCCCCCTCTGAACTTAAAGTCAATACATACCAACGGAGCACAATGACATTGCTCTCAGGTCATACAACCTCAGGCTGTTCCATGGCGCTGTGTGTTAAGAAACTTTAATTCCTCCTCCACTGACCTTATGCAAATCCGACAGTCCAGCTGACGCAGACAGACTCAGCCTTCCTTCAGGGTTGAATTTGCATGTTGAGAATACCCGCCTCCACCGGGGGTATCGACCGCACTTGAACCTATCCTATTGATTCGTGGTGGCTCAAGCGCAAACATCGGACCTATTATGGGGGCTTCTGGGTTCGCTTCTACACGTAAGATCATTACGTTCGACCTGCAGGGCCACTGCTGAGCGGTAATGAGGTAGCAATCGTTAATTATGCGGGAGTGCTAAGTAGGGCAGTGCTTGACGTACATGGCGTGGAGAAAGCAGTCGGGATAGTAGGACATTCAAGTTCGATGGGTGGTGTATGTCCTGTAATTTATCCAGACGTCACGCGGGCCGAACAACGCACAAATCATAGCGACGACGCTAGCCGCAGCTTATCCTACAAGAGTCGCGGAACCAAGTGAGCGATCGTTCAAGGCACAAATACGACTGATAGATGTGACTATATCACCAGTTTTTGGGGGCCCATCAAGCAATTCGGAAAACCCGGTGTCAAGGCGCTTACGGCTGGAGCGAAATGTACGCAGGGATGGGATGATCGCCGTCGTTGATACAATTTCCAAGGCTGGGATGATGTCGCAGCGCTCGCTAGCGACTCGTCACCTCAACATCGGGGCCGACACATTGATCTTGGCAGGAGAGGAGGATAAGATATCACCCGAAGCGGCATATTCCAAAAGTAATTACAATGAAGAACGTGGGTGACTGGCATCTTGTGGAAGATATTGAAGGCGTTGCGAGGGCAGTCAAGGAGTTTATAGAGTGAAGTAAATTCAAAGGAGTGGACATGAATCATCCAGCGAGCGATGGATTGACTTGCAGTTAGGCTCTGCCGCATCAGTTTGACGTGATTGAACATAAACACTGACCATCCTTCAAGTACCAGTCGTATGCAGGGCCCAGGGGCCCGGATCATCGGAACTGACAAAGTGAGTCGACATTCAACTTGGTCAGAGACCAGTCCAACCTCCAAAGTTTTTCTGAGAATGGGGATCAAACAAAGACAAATACCTGCTCGACGCCGTCCATAATGTACTCACCCGCGCCAGCATTCCGCTCGCCGTCGCCTTCATTCTCGCAGTCGTCGCTCAAGTACGACGATGACTCGTCCGAGGGCGAGCTCGGTTACGCGCTGGCGTCAGCCCCCGATGAGACCGCCGGGTCACCTGGGCCGTCCTCAGCGCCGGCGGCAGAACAGGTCGTGGACACTGTGACGTGTCTCTGGGATGACTGTGGCATCGTATTTACCCATCTGCCCACTCTCATTGAGCACATCCACTCCAGTGAGCCATTCCCTCCCTACCCCCGCTGTACCCCAATGACGTGCGTATCTTAGCCCACATTGGCGTTCACAAGTCAAACTACACTTGTGAATGGGCCACATGCAACCGCCGTGGACTCGCTCAGACATCTCGTTTCGCGCTCATTTCGCACATCCGTTCGCACACGGGCGAGAAGCCCTTTATATGTTCCCGACCAGGCAAGTCGACTTGCCCCGACGTCTTGCCTACCGTCTGACCTTGCAAAGAGTGTGATAAATCATTTACCCGCTCCGATGCCCTCGCAAAGCACATGCGCCTCCAGCATAATATGCCTCCACCTCCATCAGGCCGGGGTGGATCTCGCAAACGCAAGCGCGGGGACTCGCCTCAACCCGCTACCACAAACGCACCACCCGCCGAGCCACCCTCGGCCTTCAACACCTTCAAAGTCGAACCCCGGTCGCCCTCTGACGCGGGTGCACTAGGGGCCGATTACTTTGATAATGCCGTTCCCCAACAGGAGGAGCACGGTGACGATGCGATAGAAGATGACGATGAAGAGGATGGATTGCCCCCGCATCTTGTCCGCCTTATGGATCCCCAAACTGGACTCATACTTGGCCGCTCGCCAGCGCTTGTGAAGTATGTGATCCAAAAAGCCAAATGGCAATATGCGCTGGAGAACCACGCCGCACTCATCGAGGAATTGAAGTGAGTCGATATCCCGGCATCCCTAATACCGATGCGATGTATATACAGAGTGGTGCGTGCCCAAGCAGGGGAAGAAAAGTTGAAGAAAGAGGCCATGCTGGACAACCTTATCAAGACAGTGTTTGGGTGGGTAGTGACGACGCCGTTGCTCGTACACGCTTAATTCCTTTCCAGTGACGAAGCAGCGGCGCCTCTTATAACGACAACCGCACCCGCTCAACACCCTCATGGTTACTCACAACAACAGGGGTATGTGCAACAATCACATCTACCACATAACCAACATTACCACCAACCCCACCCACCTGAATATGTACCAGCGCAATACCCTCATCCTCCATAAATGTAACCGTTTGCCCTGAATATCGCAGTGGCATGTTGCTGTTTGTCCCCATTTTCTTGACGTAGGTATGTCCTCGATAATGATGCTTCCAAAATCCAACCCAGAGGCACTTCTCGGACATGGTCCCCAGTTTGGAAGTAGTCCCGTGAGTGACGGATGTTGACGAGTATCTCGCGCAATGTAGCCTGAATGGGTAGCCACGCGCTTTTTGATAAACTTCCATTGGCATGATTCAGGTCCGCGAGACCCGTTGATGACAACATTCGTTGTGTCTTGTGGATGGCGGCGCGGGCATGGGCATACCGTCGGAACCCGTCTCCCATCTATTGGGAAATCATTTCATTACCCACGTCTACGTATGCCATCATCGCGACGATAGAGGATTAATCGTGGACCCTCGTACCGCAACGTCGGTGCCGGAGAAAGGCACTTGATTGTATACCTTTTTTCGACCGTCTCTAGGTCGATAATGGAAGGTGGATATCAAGCCCAAGAAAACAGGCAACCCTTGCGGGTTGCGCAAGGCCCAATAGCAACGCAGAGAGTATCCACGATGACGTGTATGCCGCGGCGGGCCTCGCAACCGGGTTGGATCAGTGCCCTTGCGCGCACTGGAAAAGATATGGATATGTGGTCAGGACGACGGTTGGGAGGACCAGGACAGATCGCTGTCCCGGTCGTTGATTCAGAGCGCTGAGCGTGATGCGGGGACGTGTATCGGTCTCGAGACGCACGGTATCATCGACTAGAGTCGGGAGTTGAGCTTTAACGCAACCTTTGTTGAAGGATCGTATGGCTGCACTCAGACTACATAGTGCGGTCACGGTGATGGCTCCTCGCGATACGGCGTGAAGGCAGTCCGCGCCCATACGACCAAGTTGATCGATCGACAGGCCAACTTGCCAAGTAAGTACATACATGTCTGCTACACGGTCTGCCAGTGGTGACGGTATCTCCTTGGATACCATTGACGTCGTTGCCTGTCAATGCGTTGGGCGAGATAAGGATAAGTTTCATTAGTATGAACGCAATGGAGACGAGGGGGCTCTGCGTGTGACCAGTTGATCCCCCCACCCACTGCGGTATGGAGATGGAGACGCACTAAATCCTGATTGCAATAACGTTTCACGAAACGGTTCAGGCATACCGTACCCATCGTACGTCATGTGTGTACTAGGGACATAGGACTTTGCCGTCCATTCCAAGGTGCATACGCTCGCGAGCACGTTCGTTCATTCCGGCCATGTGCATCATCCATCAGCAGACTACGGCAGACCACAGCTCGGAACCGCTCGTGCCACCGTCAATGGATCCTGCGATAAGCTCATGATGGCTCACGTTGGTACACGAAAATGGGCAAACGTCACTGCCACGGATCCATAAGCCTGAGTAATATTTTGCCATCATGATTGCAGCTCGGACAGGCGGATCCAAGACACTTCCATTCGACTGGGGGCGTCCGACCCAATCGCACATAATTCTATTCGCTCTGTCGTCGAATACGTGAAACCCTGCATTTTGAATCTGGTGGATTGGATTGGACGCGTTCGAGTAGATGATCATTCACATGGCATCGCGTTCCTAACCCACTGACTGGCTCACAACCCGTCGAACCAGAGGCTTCCATTCAACCCCATCGCACACGACACCCACTGAGGGAGAGAGCGTGGTGGATTGTATTGGGCGCCCTCGGGCAACGCTCGGGCAGATCGTTCACATGACATACTGCATCAAGGTGACCGTGACACATCGAACTCGGCGCGTTCCTATAACCCACTGACTGGCTCCCGACCCGTTGAACGAGAACTTACGCGATCCACGATTCCACCGTTCTATCAAAACCAGAGACAAAAGCAAAAAGCTTGACCGACAGTCCTCGAACGCATGCAGCGGGCCATTGAGAAGCCGTCGCCGCCGTCACTTGCCCCACGGGGGAGGGGCCGGGTGGCCGACTGTTACTCATTCCCGTTCCGTGGACCCCTTTGCCTAAAAGAACGACAATTCGTATGATTAACCCTGCGTCGGAAGCAAAAACGCCAGTCAGTTGACAAGCGTGGGCACTGGGAGAACCACGGTAGTATGTCGGTGTCGGTCGAGATCTGCGAATCGACGATAGACGTAGGTGGGCGACGGACGCTCGGCCCTGTTCAAAGTTGGGAGTCTACATAAGCGAGCCCCTGCGTCCGAATCGACGGGCAAGTCCTTGGAGCGTCGAATGCGCTCGCGCTCCTTTGGCGCATGCGTTGAGCGACGCGAGCCCGCGGTAACGTCCGTCCTATCATGATAATCGGCACTTGCTACCATCGAGCCCGGCGCGCTCGAACCACCGGCAGTCGGGTTTCGATCTTTGATGTACATACGAGCGCCGCAGTCGAACGCAACAGCATCGGCACTGGCAATCCGCGATACCCGTCCGACGATGGCAAATGACATCGCCTCCGCCTCCCGTTCTCGCGAACCTCATTCAGGGTCGCCTCCCGCGTCACATCAAAACCGAATCTGCCAGTGCGACGAAACCTCGTTTCGCGGTTCCAACCTGTCACGGAGCTGACGAGACGCGTCTGACGTCGTCGTTCATTATTGACCGACCCGCGACGTCCGTTTCACGTCGAGATACGTTGCGGAAGCAGTGCGGGCCGCCTCTGTGTTAAGGGACCGTTTGGGATCGCGTGCGGGATGCTGTTGTTGATCGTCTCTGCGGCGAGTCCCAGCGTACTTTTTTTTTGTACATGGGTGACAGCCTGGCAGGGAAGAGGACGACCAGTCCGAGTCGTCTAGGCATGCGGTGCGCGTGCTTGTAGAGTTGAGTTGGTTGACACGGCTTCGTCGTCACATTGGTGCGGCAAAGTGCTGGGCTCCATAAATAGTCTAATTAGCATGCATCTCCTCGAGCGGCGATACAGCAAAGCTGCCGTGATCCTAATTTACAGGCCATAGTACACCGTCCGTCACGTGAGCCGAGGGATGATAGAGTTGGCAGTCCGATATCAAAAGAATGGAGATAAAGCAACCTGGTATGAGATAACGCCCCACGCACTTGTGGAAGCTTGAACTTTGGTTAGGAGCACAGCACTCAGGCCGGCGGCTTCTGTTCCAGACTGCTCCAGAGCGCGTTGTGCGTGGCCTCCAGATGGGCTCATAGTACGTATGTACCTCGGCCGAAAGGCGTCTGGTCCTGGATCTCTAAGACACCTAGATGTGCACGAGCCGCTGTCACGCGGCCGAAAGAAGATCCGTCACGATAGGCTCGGAGGCTATAGCGAGTACGCGGGACCATGGAGGAAACATCCATGGTAGTATTAACGGGGAAGAGAGGGGTGGACTGGTCAGTCCTAGTTGGTCCGCGCCGGGGCTGTCACGGACGAAATAGCAAGCTTGGCAACAATGGATCCTCCACAGACCGAGGAGGGCATGTTGGTCCCGCGGAAAAGACGGGGCTCTCACTGTCACCGTGGTCTCCACCCCGGACGGGACCAGGATACATATAGGACGACGCACGCAGCTGAGCGTCAGGGAAGACAGATGATGAGACCCAATCACGATGGCCTCTAACCTGCCGTTTGTCAGCGGCCCGGATCAGGGATCTACCCAAAACGCCAGTACGTACGGCCCAACCAACGGTATGAGAACACGTCGTCGTGGCTTGAACCTAGATTAGATGGCGCGGCGCAACTTGAGGTCGTCTTTGACCCTTCCGTAATTGGACCGCCCCTAGAATGCAATGTCAATTCATCTCCAATCATGACGGTGTTCCCGGACCACGCGTCCAAGCTCCAACTCGACCGCAGTAAAGTCGACCGGGTGTCCGACAAGTTCGCCGGACCCAGGACAGCACTCGCGGGTCGAGTGATGCGCCACACAACGTTGAGGCTTGCACTCTGGCTTCCCGCGTTAGCCGGGGATTGCCGGTGCACTCTTGCCCCACCAAAACACGTTGGGATCCTGCTTGCGTCACAAAAAGAGTTTGGACCGCTTTGTTAGAGCGCCTTTGAGGCGGCATTTATTGAGTTTATCCGGGCCGGGCAAACCAAGTATGGAAGTTTCTATTGTGAATGGGCGGGGCACGTTTTACAGCGGTAATCGAAGCAAGACGTAACGAATAGTCTCACATGAGGTAGGAAAGGAATGAGGACGGTGAAGGCGTCGTGTACATTAGGTGTCGCAGACGGGCTTGAGTAATTGCCGGGAGCTATTCTCTGAGATCCAGAGATGCTGAAGAACGTCGATGCGAATCCAATAGTCAGCGGGATGGAAGAGGAAAGATGTCTGCCGGAATGGTGTGGCTCAGGCTATGACGATTGGTTTGCCTAGCACGAGATCGGTCAGGGGGTCGTATTGGGGAGGTCATCAGATCGTGGGGAAAGCCGGGCCGAGGAGATCTGAGAAATAGGTGCGCGAATACTTCCGCAGCTGGCTGCGGCTTCTCTTGTAGAGCGGTGCACTCCCTGCGCAGGGATGCATGATGGTGCGGAACTGGTCGCTACGCAGTTCGAACATATGAGCGTCCATTCGGGGTGCTCGAAGAAGACAGATTGGGAAGCGGAGGTGATCGTGATCGAATATGAACCCAACGGAACGCTTAACATTTCAAGATGGGTGTCAGTTGCTCTGCGGGTCTGGGCAGAGCGGGATAGACAAACTCTGCATCGATCAAACTGGGCTGTCATTCGGAAGCGCCCTGAAACGGTGAACTCTGACGACTGGCTGGTTACTTTGATATGGCGGGGACCCACACAAGTTTATTTCGAAACAGAGAACTTTGATTCTGCAAGTACAGACTACGGGGAGGAAGGG
This sequence comes from Boletus subparvulus, assembly GCA_038092515.1. Taxonomy (NCBI): domain Eukaryota; kingdom Fungi; phylum Basidiomycota; class Agaricomycetes; order Boletales; family Boletaceae; genus Boletus; species Boletus subparvulus. The sequence continues at coordinate 9,212 of JBBPQL010000173.1, read as the reverse complement.
AGACCGAATGAGCAAGGCACGGCGAATGTTTCAGAAGTGACGAGAGCGGTGCGGGGCCGACAATTAAGCACTCGAGTGAACCCTGAGTCTGTCAATGGAACGGGTCGTGGAGGGGACTGAGGTCTGTTGGGGTAGACGGGGAACGAGTCTCGACCCCTTTACTGTCAAACTTTCAAGATTGACTCTGTAACCGAGCAATATATCCAGGACAGACATTGAACGGCGACAAACATTCGGTTCGTACATTGATCGCCGTGAGGGAGACGAGGGGATCCTCAGGGGGTGAGCGATCGGTGGTCTCACTGCGAATAGGAGGGCCATGCACGGGGCGGAATTAAAGGGGTGGCCACTGGCCGGGGAGGACCGGCAGGGTGGCTGGACATGGTGCCGGCATGCCGAGAGTATTTGCGGGTGTTTGCTGGTGATCGGACCGTGGACGTAAACGTGGGAAGGTTGTGATTGGCTGTGATTGGACAGGGCGGGAGAGTGGGGGAGATGCGCTAAATAGGCCAGCGTTTCTCGCCCGCTCCTCCCATCTCCAACATGGCCGCAGCCCCCCAGCCCATCGCATGCACCGCTGCTGACCCGCTCGACGTCCAGATGCTCGCCAGCTCCTACTTCCTCGGCTCCCCCCTCTCCTGGCGCACCGGCTCGTTCGGCAGCCGCTTCTACCCCGGCTGCTCCCCCGGCCAGCTCCTGGGGCCCCTCGAGTAAGCACCTCTCCCCTCTCCCCGCCCGCCCTACACTCCCCCCAGCCCCAGCGACTTCAAGTGTGCAAAGCTCTCCTCCTCCATCGAGAGCGAGCGCGGAAACATCCTCAACGCCCTCTCCTCCTTGGACCGCGAGGACGAACTGGTGCGTGACCCCCCGTCCACCCCACCCCCGCTCACCCGTTCACCCAGTGTCGCAACTACGCCTGCTGTGGTCTCCAAATAGACGATCTCCACGCACTCGTCCAGCACTTTGAGGAGGTCCATGTCGTCGTCGTCGACCAGTTCGGCCGCCAACAGCAACAGCTCCCCGTCGCTACGCGGCAACCACTCCGTCAACAGCACCTCGCTTACGTCCCCGATTCGAACCACCACTTCCCACCCCCCTATCACCACGGCGGCTTCGATCCAGACGATATGGAGCTCGATGTCGATCACGCCTCCCCCTCCTCCGGTGGCCCAACCCCCCCCGATACCCCCCTCACGACGCCCCTCTCCTCCCACCCCACCCATTCGTTCAACCACTTCGGTCAACCAGCAAAAGATGGCTCGCCGCGGTCGCCTGTTTCAGCGTTTGATACAACGACAGTGCTTCCGACGCGCTCCATTCACGGACATTTCCCGTCGTCCCGCAACAGCGTGCCTAATTTGTCAAAAAACCCCGAACCATTCAACGGCTACGCGGGCTACTCGGATTACTCGTCGTCTATGCCCGGCACTGTCCCTTCCCCGCCAGCTACCGACGACATGCAGGGTCCCCTCTCCCCCGCTAGCGAACCCCACAGCCCCTACGGCTGTCTCCCTCCCGCCGTCGTATTCTCCACCGCCAATACCCCCGCCAACACCCCCGCTGCGTCCCGCGTACCCTCCCCGTCCGCCACCTCCCGTCCCACTCAGTCCTCGTCAGATTCGACCAAAGCCTCGTCGTCCCAACAAAGCAGCCCCCGCGCTAGCACGACCCTCTCTCGTCCCGCGTCCTCCCTCCTCTTGTCAAAGCCCTTTCGGTGTCCAAAGCCCAATTGCAACAAGAGCTACAAGCAGGCAAACGGGCTCAAGTACCACATGACACACGGAAGTTGCAACTTTGCCCCGCCAAAGGATCTCGAGCAAGTTCAAGCATTGCTGGCAAGCAAGCGCTCTGCGAGAGAGGCCTTGGGCGAGGATGACAACTTGATCACCGAGGGTGAGTTGCGCGAGGTCGAGCGCGAGGCCGAGCGCCGCCTCCGTCCCTTTGCTTGCGGCGTCGGTGACTGTCAGCGCCGGTACAAGAACATGAACGGCCTTCGTTACCACTATCAGCACTCTGGCGACCACGGCGCTGTGGGATTAGCTCTACTTGCGAGCGGACAGCACGAATGCCTCCAACATGCTCACGGCAAGAGTTCGGCTGCTAGCTCGCGGCAATCAACCCCATTAGCGAGCGGTCAATCGACCCCCGTTACTGGTCACTCGACTCCGACGTATGCTCAGCAGTATCAACAACAGATGTTGTACACTTCTGCGCAACAACAGTATCTTCGAGCCCAGCAACAACAAGCGATGCAAATGCACGTGCAAATGACATCGTATGTCGACGCCAACTCTGCCCAGTGTTGATCCGTTCCAGGCACTGAGCTCGATACCCCGGCTTCTTCCTTTGTTTTCGCGTGGTTCGTGAAAAGTAAAAATTATACATATTGGGCATCTTGGCTATTATTTGTCTCCCGGTCCCGCCATCACTCCTGTTTTCATCCTTGTTGTCTACTGTGCTCGGCCTCCAACATATCCCAGGTCGCCCTACCTGCCACGTGTTTTTCGGATTCCTCAGCGTGGCTGATCGATTCATGAAGTGGTTTGCCACGTCGATTCGTTGGCCTCGAAACGCTTCGTCTGCTGGACTGCCACGTCATTCCCCGGGATCATCCATAGACGTAGAGTTGCCTTTTTTTTTCTTTTCGCCCGTGATTCTGTTCTGGACCAACCCCGCTGTTTAATCTTGTTCTCCCATGCCCATGTGCGTATACTTACACAACACACCTATCAGCTATATCTACCTCGTAACTCTACATGTCACCTCGTATATTTGTGTCTTCACTGGAAAAGCGTTGCGTCGTCATCTTGTACCAGGGCTGTGCGCGTGTTTCAAACTCTCAATGACGGGTGATGTCGGGTCTCACCGAGAGTACTGCCATTCGTTATTTCCTTGCTGATCGCCGTATTGACTGGATGCTTGGCGATCGTAGTTGGGCTGGTTCGGGTGTACCGTTCATGCCTGTGTGCCTGAGGTCGTGGCCGATCGTGGTGACACGCACTGGGCGAACGACCATATGTGTACTAGTAAGTAGCTGAGCTGGGACGCACGACAACGCGGCGGTGGGCACGCCAGTGGTCAATGCCATCGGGCGACCGTGCGCGTGTACGAGATGTGTGATAGTATCGAGGTGTGAACATCGCGAGGCATATGTACGGCTGGTACGGCACGCTCTTTCACTTTGTTGCCGTGAACTTGAACGCGGCGGGTGTCGCTTGCTCTGCCTGCTCGTCAATCATGAGAGCGGCCGACGGTCGGCATGCGTCTTTTTCGATGGGCACTCTTTCACCATGTCATGATCTCACCCTACGACCGGATCCCCAACAAAGGGTATTCTTGCATTCCACAAGTACACTGTAACATTTTTCCATAAATCGTTCTCCCGACGCGCCATCTGTACAGTGATCCCGTGTCAGTTATCGCCGACCGTATATACACAACGCCGACGCCTAGGCTTACCTGCAACGCCAATTCCGACCGCCATGATCATGATCCCCCAACCTCACGACACGTCCTGCAACGACACCCATCGTTCGCCGACGTATCCCCATACGACGCCCTTGGGAAGGATGATCGTCTTGAGGGTCGGACACGCCCTCCCCCACAACGTCGCGATCTCTGATTCGTTCTCGGACGAGAGCGTACCGGGGGCCATGAACGTGAGATACCTCAGCGCCGTAAAATGGCTCAACGACGAGGCCGTTTCGACGAGGAGTTCCTGTGCGGAGGGGGTCAGCGACCGAGGGGCAAGGACGGTAGGAGGGACTTGCATGGGTAGAGTGTCGGACGAGGACGACGGCGTGGAGGGCTTCGAGGCCGGGGAGGCGCGTCGAGATCTCGGTGATGAGCGCTGCGGGGGAGCCGACGTCGAACGACATGACGGTGAGCCGTCTGAGCGGGCGCGTCGAGAGCAGCAGGGCGTCGAGGGACAGGGCGGCGTCGCCGGGGTAGAGCGACATCGAGACGCTCTCGATCGGGCGACCGCGGACAAAGTCGGCGGTGACGTGTGGAGAGGAGAGGACGGTGCGAAAGTGTTTGAGGCGGGGCAGGGCGTGGGGCGGGAGCGGGAAGGTGTGCACGGGGTTGAAGCCCCTGAGACAGACCTCGACGAGGCTGGGCTGCGTCTCGAAGAAGCGGGCGAGGAGGGGCTCGCAGCGCATCGAGGTGGTGAATACCCTGAGCGAGAAGGAGCATCCCTGGAGGATCCACGCGAGATTGGAGGTGTTGTCGTTGGCGGAGAACTCGAGGCCGAGGTAGGAGAGGTGGGCGAGGCGCTGGAGGGTGCGGTGGAGGAGGCGGAGAAAGTTTGCGGTGAGGAAGTTGTCGGTCCACTCGAGGTCGAATCGACGGACGAGCTGCGGATACAAGTCGTTCCGCGCGAGGGTCTGGACGAGGCCCAGGGCCCGCTTGGGGGGGATGTCTATCAGCGCACGATACAGCACGCGCGCGGCGACCTGGTGCACGACCGAACTCGCGGTGAGCAGCGAGACGAGGTCGCCCCGCGCGACGTGTCCGAGAACGAGCTCGAGTGTCTCTGGAGGCAGCATCGGAATGGGTGCGATGATCAGCGACCCGGCTTTCCCTTTCGGGCACAAAGGGTATCATTATGTGTGTCGTACTAGTATTTATCTAAATCGTCATCTCTATTGCACCTTGACCGTCTTGTCGTCCTGAACGGATCCCTCTGCGATGGCCTCAGCACGGTGGCCCTCTGCCTCGATCTCAGCAATCAGCTGATGCTCCGCAGCGTCCTGCTCTGCCTTGCTCTTGCCCTTCATCGCAGCCTTGCTCGCCGCGATACGCCGACGGTACTCGCGGTACTTGTCGTCCGTGCCAAACAGGCGATCGCACCATCGGAAAGAGGTCGAGTAGTTGTTGGTGAACGCCATGTGGTGGAAATCGTGGTGCTCAGCACCCGACCAGAAAGGAATGATGTGCTGCAGCGACCAGGGAAAGTCTAGGGTGACAAAGTAAGACAGTGCTTCGTGGGCAGGCAAACGACACGAACCATAACCACTGTGTGCGTCAATGGCCTGGAACAGACGCAGCGTGATCCAAACATAGACAGTGAAAATATGGAGGTTGCGAGTAAAGTAACAGTAGAGCATGGGTCCAGCGATCGTGCCAGTCCCGAGGATGAATACCTCAGCGGGGTGGGCGTACTCGGCAGCAAGACCAAAAGGTGCCGAATACTTGTGGTGGAGCTTGTGAATATATTTGTACAGTACTCCCCAGTGAAGCGCCTGGTGGGCTAAACCGAGATGTCAATGAGGGCGACCACAGGAAAAATCGCGTGTTTGTACCAAAGTAGTGGAACATGTCTTCAAACACGAAGAAGAGGGCAACTTGCGGGAGCATGGTCTTCCAGGATGGGAAGGGTACTTGGTAAGTTTGCATACCGAACGATTCTGCCATAGGATGGAACAACCAAATCTACAAGCATCGTGTTCAGTGCATTCGAGTACTCAACGTTGCGACGGGACTGACAGCAGGCAATTCGATGGTGAAATGGGAGAAAAGGACCTGTTTGGTACATTCCCATTGCTCTTCAGCAGTGGGAATTTTGTTGGGCTGAAGTTTCCACTTCTGGAAGTATGGCATAGCGTCGATGATGATCCAAGGAACGCAACGTCCAAAGTATACAATCTTCGAGGGAGACGTCGTCAGAAGAGACCACGCAGCACGGGGTGTACCACTTACTTCGTGCAACAAGAAACTCATGAGACCCGTAGCAATGATAGGGTTGTCAATCCAAATGTACCATGAAGCCCAGAACTGCTCCAACCAACTGAGGCTGGATAGGTCGAGGTGGCCGTAGAGCTGCTGAGCAGACTCGTGAGCAGCTGCAGCTGCCGTCACGTTGAATGCCATGGTGGAGAAGGGGACGGAGACACGTCGATGACGGGAGAGTCCCTTTTTAAAGTCAAAAATCAGATGATGGCGTGACCGAACAACCAATCAGAATCGATTATGTCATCATCGCTTCACCTTGATCCCGCTCCGCATGAGCAAATTTCCGAAGCCGCGAGAAATGGTTCCTTGACGAATGCTTCCACAAATCATAACTTGCTCACACAACAGCTATGATGTCTAGCGAGACCGAGGATGATCCCTCAATGTCGAGGACATAGTTGCGCTGACTACATGATAGAGTGAAGAGGTCGTTGCACTGTGACCAGTTTGGGGCTCAAAGGACCGGTCCGGACGCAAACCGTGGGCTTCAGATATGATGGACTAGCATTTTGGATATGTCAGTGGTACGTAGATCTGAAGGATGATTCACTTACAGCTTGGGAACAGTTCTTAGGTTGTGTCGCGTCCCTCGGACTTGACAGGGAACCAAGATTTTCCAGAGTGCATGCACTGCGACCAACGGAATAGTGATCGATTTCAAGTCTAGATGTCTTTTGGCGTTTGCGTCGTTCAGCTCATGTGCCAGCGTGAGTACACTCACTCACGACTTGTGGTGATGTCATCACCTCCTTCGCACTTCTGACGTCGTAGAATTCCAGTACCGTGAGCATGATCTGGCGGCTGGCAGTCACTGGATTTAAATACCAGGCTCCCCGCCCCACCCTTCTTCCCTCCAGAAAGACACGCTGCGCGTTCCACCCGCCCTTTGCCATCCTTACTATCTTCTACTATACCTTACTTCTATTCGTCTTTCGATATGGTCTTGTTGATCAAGAACAAACACGCCTCTTTCGAGGATGTCACTCATTTGTCCGTTTCGCCCGCTGGCGACACGCCCATGGGGCGGCTCGCCAAGCTTCGCGTGCAGAGCCCGAGGAACGCTGGCGTTTCAAAGGCAAAGTCCTTGGTATGCATAAATGAATGATATCGCGCCAGCCTGCCTAATGAACCTACCCTCTGTAGCCCCATATTAACCTCTCGGCAGAAGGAGGGTCGCTCAAAGCACACTGTACAGCCGTGCTGAACGCCGACCTCCACAAATTGAAACCGAGAGAACTCATCGCTCGAAAGGTCAAGTCGGCGAAGGAGGACCTCAGGCAACTGTTCGACGACGCGTCCCTGAAGCAACGGGTCGAAACCGCCAGAGGGTCCAGCGATTCCATTTCTACAGAGCTTGCTTGTTCGGCGACAGGTTCCAATGTCGGCAACTTTAGCTCCCTGGATTCCTCGTCTTCACTATCCGTCTCCGTCCCTGCGCATTCGGACGAACAGGACGAGGAGTACGAAGATCATCTCCGTTGCTTGACTGTTGTGGCCCAAAGTTGGTTGGACTGCGAACGGCTGTTTTCCCGATGTCGCCCGCTGTCTAACCAAACGATCGAGGAGGCAAGACAAGACTTCTGCCAGGCTCTCGTTCAATCGTTCTCGGATCCCTCTTCTACTGCTTCCCCCCTCCAGGTATCTCAATCTTCCCTCGGTCTCGTCGACTCCCCCTCGTTCCATCCTACCTGTTCTTCTCCGGAATATTCGCCAGCACCGTCCGCAACCACCCTTGCAAATCAAACGACCCTCACATTCCGTCCGTTTGAATCCATGGTGCCGGAAAAACCTGCTCAGTCGCCTGAATTTTCAGATGAGGAACTTCGGCGAGAGTTTGACGAATTCTCGTTTCATTCAAGTCAAGAGGAGGAGTGGACCTCGGAAGTTGAGTCGCGGAAGCAAAACGCGATGAATCGAACATTGTCGGATATGAAGAGAAAGCTAGCCATCCCTGTTCCACAGCTCTCTTGGTACCTTTCCGACGATTCATTGGTAGATTCTGCCGCACACCGGACGCTAGTGAATCCTCAAACACCGTGTTCTGGTATATTTTCTCAGGAGGCCGACAATAGCTCCTCCTACGCGGCCGATGAAGAAGACGAGGCAGATGGAGACGAATCGGTTTCGGTTTCGCCTTTTAACTCCCCGATCTGCACCGCAACACTTGACGTCGATGTGGCTATCAGTCCAACTTGCCCTGCAAAACACTCGCTCTCGAGTCAGATGGACGATCCCACATCGGATGAGAAGCAAGACGACCCGTACCCCGGCGTAGCAGATATCGAGGACGGGGCCGACAACGTCTGGAAAGTACTAGCTACCCATATCCCCAGACTGCTCACGCGTATCTCTGAGGAGTCGCTCGCCGATGAGTACGAGATTGAAGCGACCGCCCAAACTCCTCCGCTCTCTTTCAGACGTCCCATCTCGCAGTACAGAACAATCTTGCGACACCAGTGTTCATCGCTTCTTGACCACATGGATCAAGTCGACTCCACGCCTGCGTCACCCCTGGTAGAAGGCACAGGATCTTCTGAGGTGGCACCTTCGAACGCGGGGACGTCGTTCGACACAACCAAGGACACAGAGGACGATCCTGCCTCGTCGCCCGTGGTGAATCCTGGAAAAATACTTCGTAGAACGAGAAAGTTTACAGACCTAAAGGTAAGCCATAGTGGCGGAGTCGGTTGGCATTCATCTCTGATTCTCTTCGACCAGAATCCGATTATACTTCCAACGGTGGAGAGTACATCGTCGATCGGGACGACATGCGAGACGATTTCTCTGCACGAGGAAGCCTGTGCTCCAGGCTTCCCAACTCGGCGGCTTCGAAGGGTTCCAGGATGTCTCGACTTGAGGGTACGTCCCCTCCGCATTGGTCTATTCTAGCTATCAGCTTATTTTGCACATAGAAAGCTTTTGGCGAGACGGACATCTCTGTCGAGACCCCCCCTAGCCTCTCTGGGATACAAGGACATTTCCTTCAAAGACTCGGAAAACATTTTAGCTTGGAGGTAGGTTCCTTTGCTCCCCACTCATCATGGAGCATGTCAAACATTTACAGGAACGGCGGCATTCATCAGAGGTGGAGGAAGGTCGCGAAATTCGGCCCGTGTCTCCTCGTTGCCACACACTCACGAGGGAAGATTCCGCCAAGTCGCCGATTCCACCGAAGCCTCTTGGCCTCTACCTGCACCGGAAGAAGAACCAACCTTCGTCTACTACCGTTCAAGAGCCCTCTTCTCTGTGTTCACGCCGCGACCCACTCTCGTCTCTTCCACTTTGGTCGTGCGCCAAGATTACACGATCAAAGGGAAAGCGGGGTCGACCCCTCGGCGAATCGACCAAGGCGCTCAAGAAGCGTCTTGATTCTATATATATTGATCCGGAAACGATTCATGGCCATCCTCCCCCACGGTATGTCACTAATTGCTCGTCCGTCATCGAGTCTTGATTTCGGGCTTCTACAGATCTTGCGA
>JBBPQL010000172.1:0-45384 GCA_038092515.1 Boletus subparvulus | reverse complement strand
TTGCTCGGTAACGCAAGTGGGTGCGTTGCAGTTGAGCATCCTCGCATCCCACTGTCTTCCTCACTGAGTAATTCTTGAAGGGAGAGGAAACTATCGCCCGTCGGAATCACGTCCACTCAGGCTTAAGATGTTTCTCCTCGCATCCTGGAAAATTGGGCTGTCGGCCCCAATACCCCATAATTCCGCCTTCGATTTTATTGTTCTAACGTATTCCTTTTTTTGCCACGTGCTGTCATTACATGTTTATTGAGAGGTTCATATGCCAGGAGTGTTGTGTGCCCTGTTACCATTACGACACATTATTGCAGCAGAGGCAAAAAAGTCCGGGCACGGGGAATAAGCAGCAGATGATCCGAGTCACAGAGACCCCCGGGCACACCTCGGCTAAAAATCAACCCCAGTGATATATATTCGCCGCCCTCCATCGTTTCATCCCATCAAATCCCCCATCTACTCTACCACCGTCGTTTCTCCACCAACGCTCCTCCGTGGTCATTGTGTACCTCCATCCGGCGACGGGCATACTATGCTCCAGGGAGTTGGTAGAGGTAGCGAGAGCAACATTGAGCTCGTCGCTACTATCTGTATAATATTTACAACTGTAAGATAGCGATTTATAATATGGTGATATGATCATACCTTGCATGTTCGCTACGTAAGGGCTTGGAGGCGAAGTTTGTCGGTGATTTCAGTGGCATTCAAGGCTTGCAAAGACAAGAAGAAGGGCATCCCGAAGTTCATCCTCGTTCAGCCTTCGTTGAAGTCGCAACCTCCGAGACACATTCCCGATCGTTCGAGTCAACTACAAGGATACACTTATAACAAACGGCGACCCGACGACGATCCCCGAGCAGTGGGGAAATACCTTGTTCATAAAGACAAGAAGAAGGGTATCCCGAAGTTCATCCTCGTTCAGCCTTCGTTGAAGTTCTTCGCAGGCCAGGGTAATTTGACTATAGAGTTCGATTAGGGGATACTCGGGGCAGGCAAAAAGATGGGTTACGAACCAAGCGTATAGCTTTGATGTCTGCTCGTGGTCGTAAAGGGATCTTCCCCATGAAGCAGGATAATTAAACTGTAGAGTTCAATGAGGAATACTTGGGACAGGTAAAGAGACGGGTTACAGACCAAGCACATAACTTTGATGTCTGCTCGTGGTCGTAAACGGGATGAAGCAGGGTAATTTGACTGTAAAGTTCGATGAGGGATACTCGGGGCAGGTAAAAAGACGGGTTACGAACCAGGTGCGTAACTTTGATGTTTGCTCGTGGTCATAAAAGGATGGCGCAGCGAAGGGGTTGGCAGTGGGTGGTGGAGCGTTTGGGGAAACGCGGGCTTGGATGGCAATGGAGACCGCGGTCCATACGACGGCAACGGACTCGTACTCGACGGCACGCCAAAAGAGTTGGGTGGCGGCGTGACACAGCGAGAGGGGGGACACAGGTTTGGATGGCAATGGATACCGCTAAAAAAAAACGGGAATTAATGGTTTGGCGAATGCGGAGCCTTGCGGGTCAGAACGAGGACGTTCGTGTAGCTACAAGGCAGTGAGCGGCGAGGTTCGGAACCAACGACAAATGTCATTAAATGACGTACTCACCTGGGGTTCATCGACACCATGCTCCCCATCATTAGCAGCGCGCACGCCGTGCATCCTTGGTGGCACCTTCGACAGCAATTCCAACGTTAGCACGGGAGAGGAAAAAATTGTTAGTACTCTCACCAGTCTTGCTCCAGGTGGTGAGGAATGTGACAATGATGGAACGACGGAAATGAAAGGATTTGGCGAACGGCAAAGCTTTGCGAGTCAGAAGGAGGTTTGTGTAGCGACAACCCGGTGAGCGGCGAGGTTCGAGGCGAGCGAACGACAAGAAACCGAGACGACTATCGACGGATGGTCATTAAACGAGCTCCAAATAGAAGTAATTGATGTGCTCACCTGGTGTTCATCGACACTGTGCTCCGTCGTGCACCTCAACGCTGTGCATTCTTACGAGTGATGGCGTGGAGTGAGTTGGCGTGAGAAACAATTATTGATTCAACTGGACTAATATGGACATGGCCCGTGCGTCAACGTCGCATTGACCTATCTAGCCCAACACCACGCTCAGCGTTATCACTGCACGATATAAAAGGTACGGTACGCTATGTTATTCTTTCAGAAGACCTCTCCCCAATGAACCTCTCCAGTGATCAGCGTGCTGCGCTGGCGCAGGCACGGGCTTTACTGGAGGGTGTTGGGCTCTCACCAGACTCAGATCTCGAGTCAATCGTTTCGCCGTCGCGTCCATCCTCCCGGGTTTCCTCCCGCTCGTCCACTCCTTCACACGCTCGTTATTCCAGTCCCTCACCCGCTGTATCTGCTTCCCGGTACCTTCCACCGCCTGCCCGCTCGTTTACTCAAGCCGAGATCAACCAACGGCTTTACAAGATCAATTCTAAACTATCGGTGCACTGGATCGTAAACCACCCCCCTGGTGCCATCGTCGAGTACCCGCAAACGGGTGAGTCCGAAGACGTCGGCATCGCCCATATCTTTCCCATCAATCCCGATGCTTTCGAGAATCCAAAGTCAAGTTTTCAATACTCGTTGGGGGACTCCCACGGCGGCCGATCACGCGTCACCTGCAGCCTTTTGACCGATGACAAAGGCAAGCAGGTTTTGTGTACACGAACATTTTTGTCTTGTAGGTATTTTATTTAGACGCATTTCTGTACTAATTTCACCGCAGGTCGTGGCCTCAAGGTTTGTTCTGCCCACGGCGAGGCGTCAATGACCCATTTGGCGCATTCGTATACGAGCCTGGAACAAGTCCGCACACAACTTGTTCCGGCACCTTGGGTCGACACCGCCAAGGCCGAAGTCTTTATGAAGACTCTCGCGCTCTTCTGTTCACTGAGCGAACATGGCTGTTCGTTCAGCAACACTCTAGAGTTCAGCACAGCAACAGTTGTTGATGAAGAATCAGATTCTGAGTTTGAGTCGACGACAGACGACAGTGTTGGTGGGTCAAGCATGCTTCCGCCCGGTGCCACTATGTTCGTTGAACGCATTCGCCGAAGTCGGCGAAAACAAGCAGATAGCAGTGAGAAAGAGTGCAAGGGAATGCTCGTCATGCAATGCGATCGCTCCAATCGTTATTTTATTTCGTACGCTGTTGACTTCATGATCGAATTGGTACTAATATCTTTGCAGCTGCCAATACCGTACACGAACTTCCCGTGCACATCTAATCCTGCACAATTTGCAGGAGTACGATGTCAATTACCTACATGCGCTCTTCAAGAACGATGTGCACAAGCTCAGAGAATATGAAACCGCTGCGATGCGAGAGGGGTATGGCCCGTGTGTACCATGTACATTTACCGCACCGCCATCAGCACAGAAGCAGCTCTGCCGTATGTACCCACACTCCCCTTTCTCGTCGTTGCTAAAACACCCTCAGCACATTGGCACCGTTTCTCAGACGGCTCGCTTGCCCCAGGAGTTCTTCTTCCTTGGGTCACGAAATGCAAGGCTACATTCCATATCTATACACCAGATGACCTCGATGCATGTCCTCGCGTCGTTGTTGTTTGTCGAAACCCTCATTCTCACACACCACCAGCGCCGGCCAAAACCCCCCCACCGCTTGTTGCCGACCTGCATCAATTACTATGCGACATGGGCTGGCGTTTGGCTGATGCAACACCACGACGTGTGATGCTTGACTCCGGATTTGTCCATGGATTGCGAAATCTACTTGGTTGGGAGTCCAATCAGTCTCCGAGCCTATCGGACCTTCACCCCTCACTTGCAAATCTTGATCATCTACAGCGCCTTATTAATACCGTGCGTTGCACGGAGTTTCCGCACAAAACCGGATTCGAGGGTATGCACTAACTATTATCTTCTCTTTTAATTTTAATTTGACTTGCTGCCTGATTTCTAGGTGTCACACGACTTGTCAGCAATGCACATGATGATCCCCAGCGCTATGTCCGATGTGCTGAGACACACGAGATTAAGGGTGTGAAGTTTCAGCTAATTGTTTGCATGTCTTCAGCCATGTCATTCCAATTGATGCATGCGAAGTGCCTCTCGATTGACATGTCATTCAAGCGTGTTAGCGGAAAATGGGAAGAGTTTGAGATTGAAACTTGGGACAATAAGCATATGCGATGTGAGCTGTTTTTCTTCTTCTTCGGAATTCGGCTTACCCACAGCCTGTTATAGCTATTGTTGTTGCCCGTGCGTTCACAACATCAGAATCAGCTGATGCACATCTTACTTTGTTTACCCGCATCTTTGAAATTGCGAAGCACGACACTGGACTTGAGGTGTCATTCCACTACATGTCGGGACGTGGTATTCAGTCTGTCGTAGCAGATGGTCACAGGGGGCAAGCTCTGGGTCAGTTAGGCTTGAAATATGTCTAATTTTGCTAACATAGCCTTAGGTTTAGGACGATTCTGTGTTGCCCTTTGTCGTGGAAATCAAATGCCATGTAGATATGAACCAAGTCGTCGCCTCTGCGACCTTGGTCCTTATGACCATCTTCGTCGCATGTATCGACTATGTGCATTTCACTTTAAACGGAATGTGCAGAAGCTTCGAACAGTCGTCTCACCGAATGTATACAATGCTATGCTTTGTATATCCTCTTTCGAAGCACATCCAAACTTCGAGACTACACTGCAACTAATCCGAAAGGGAGGAAAGAAGGCAAAAGGTACTAATTTTTGTGCACGAGATACAATCATCACTAATACTACAAGTAGCTTGGTTGGCAGACAAAGAGGATGCTGGCTTTGTCATCCCAGCCCTGTACTTTCCAAGGAGCCTCATGCCTCCAGAGATTTGGAAGGCTTCACCAACTACGACGAACGGCAATGAACAAGCTCATCGAAACATCAATCGTGATGGGATCAGTCTCACCCTACTTGGTGGCGTCATGCATGGACAAGATTATGACGCACGAGTCAACAAAAGCATCAAGGCTCATTCAATATATGGAATCCAGACTCGCGATAGGGCATCGACCCATGTACGACATACATCACGAGCTGTTGAACGTCTTGGTTAGTCCATTCCTCACGAACATCAACAATGACCTTACGAGACAGCAGCTCTCAGCCAGCGCAGACAGCACAAGCTACCCACAATCGAGGAAAGCATCGAAGGGACACACACTGATATAGAACATGGCATAGACCATAGCTCTGATGCTATACCAATCAGCACTCCCAGTACATTAGTCAACATAGTCAAACAACCTACACGACATATTCCATCGACACTACTCGACACCTCCGAACATAGGATCTACTCAGTCTCAACATACAGCACATTAGCGAATGCGTTGACTCCCGGCACGAGCTCAACTGACTACCAAACTTTCAGCAGACATACACAGACAACAAAACATACCCTGGATACCCACAATGGTGCAAACACCGAAGAAGAACATTACTTGTCCTCTTACAGTTCTCTCGCCGGTGCACTTGGTTAGAACTAAGGAGAACAACATATTAGGATTACTTGACACATGAATAGCCTAATGCTTCGTTCATACAAACATAACAAATGGATACAAAAGTTACCTGATAACGATAATAGAGTGGTTCCGAAGTGGGTCAACGATCTTGACAACGATGGCACTGACTCAAGGCGGGGCGGGGCTGAATCATAAGGAGTGGATAGACGAAGACAAATGAGGAGGGATAACAAGAGAGGTAGGGGAGAAAGGAGAAGGGGGGAAAAAAGCGTGAGAGAGAAATGGTCACTCGCCCGGTCTTATAAAGGACTCGCCACGCTTAGCGAGAACCTTATCTGGAATATTCTGCCGATTAAGCGAGCGGTTTCGGGGGACATCCAGGGTCCAGTCCCTGTGATCTGTGTGAAGGTGCCCGGACTTTTTAGTTCTGGCACGAAGCACACGCCGTAAGTGTTCTCGACGGTAACAGGGCACCGTGAACTCGTCAAGGACCCTTAGACCCTTGATGTGGACTTAGATTAAACTCTAAACTCTAATTGACGTGTGAAAATACCCACAGTTACTATAACACCGCATGTGCATATCTTAGTAATTTATGTAATGATGTATTAATTGGTTACATCATTATTAGTTATTACTATATACTGGTAGATTAACTCCCACACGCGTGGGTTACAGTCTCACACTCGTGAGAATAGATATAACCATATCTAGCCAGGCTTTAGTATATAAACCCTAGCTGAAAACTGATGAGGCATTACCGCCGAAATCCCCTCTTGTATTTGCTTACTGAGGGCATTTTTTCAGCTACACCTCATCACCTTACATACTATTTGTTACTACCCCCACTGGTGGTGGATATGCGGGTTAATGAAGCTATGCCTTATATTGTTGTACATTCCTGTGAACTGGACATTGGAGCATGTAGGACCTGCGAGATTGTCTTCTATTATCTAAGTCTTACCTGGGCCTAACCTTCACGATATTAGATTAGGCACCCTTAAATACCTTAACCTATTTGGAAAAAAGACCTATAATGATGTGGCTGTACGACCACACTCAAGTTTGTCTACTCCAACAGCTTACCCTCACCCGTACCAGTAAAAGTTGTGTCCCTTATCACTCATCATGATGTGCAGATGTTACCGGCATGCGATTCAACAAACACAGAAACTAGCAGAGCTTGGCGCTCATTAAGTTCTTAGCCAGGTTGCTCCGCACCGTCAACCGAATTTCGTGAGATTATTTGCTTCCCGACGCCGCGTTCTTTTTCTGTTCTTTCAGTTTTTCGATACGCTAAAGTCACCCAATATTCGACTGACTGTCAAATGGATGAATCGGAGAAAAACCACGTACCAGACGCCGCTCCTCTTTCCTTCTCGCCATTTCGTTTGCCTTTCCTTCCTTGGACAGGCCCGCGGTCGACTTTGGAACAGGATCCAGATCTGCTGGTGGTGGGGGCGGTGATGGCATGGGGGTAGATCGAGAACTAGAGGTGGCCGAAACGGCAGTTGGTTTTCTAGGCATGCCGCTCGATTTTCGAACTTGGGGTTGGGGTGTCAGCGAACGAGGAGGTTGAGGTGAACCCCACAGGGTCGACGTGGATATGCTCGATAGGGTTGCTAGCGTATCAATGGCGCCCCATTCATCTTCGCCTGACAGAAAGGTTCGTCAAAGTGCAGTCGCCGCAAGAGGTCATGAATCGACGTACCCCTCGGGGAACTTGGGCGCGAAGTTCCGAATCCAAGGTCGGTCGCTGAGGTAAACTTCGACACTACGACGGCAGGCGCACTCTCAAACGCACCTGAAAAAGTACACAGGAGTGAGAGACAGCATACCCCAACGGATGCAAGGACTTACTCCAATCTCCCTCGTCGGCATTAACATCCATCAGATCAGTATTATTAGCCCAGATATTATTTCCGTCTTCCTCGGCGGCAACCTGTTCAGCGAGTTGCGCTGCAGTTGCTTTTGTGTTCGTCTTACTCCCCCCAAGTTGAAGACCCCTCGGTTGCGCAAAACCGGTAAAGGGGATTGTTCGCGATTGGATATCTGCACCAGCGTCGATCAGTGCAGGGCCGTTATTCATGGGTGGTGTCGAGGTGTGCTCGTCAGAGGTACTCGTAATGGTGCTCTGCAAGTCGGCCGGAGCAAGCTGTGAAGGGAATTTCGTAAGAAGAGAACAGGGTGAATGCTGCAGATTTTACCTTTCTCCCGAGAGAAGACATGGCCCATCCAGCAAACGCTCCAGCGGCACCTGTGGCTGAGTTCACAAGAGTCGCTTGCGTGAAACTTCCTGGAATAGACAGCGGTGCATTTGCGTTCCCTTCGCCCTCAACTAGCGCGGTTTCGGGCTACACAATGGTGAACACAACGACCCTGCCAGGTGGAAATGAAAATCTTACCATGGAAGCTGCGTGTGTTTCCAAGCGCTTCATGAATAATTCCATCGCCTTGAAAGCTTGATCCCGCACGATTCTGGACGATAGTCAACGTAACACCATAATAACAAACTGTGATCCTCACTTCTCATTATCGAGCATGGCTCCTACAATGTTCTGAATTACCTTCGCGGCCACGTCTTCGATGTTGAAGCATTCACTGGTCGCCGTAAACGCCATCAATCCAGCTACCCGTGCATGCACAAAAGGATCCTTGAGCGCCTTGGAGAACGCGGGCACGAGGACCTTTTGTTTAGTGTTGTAACCTAGGGTGGGCCCAAGTCTTCCGATGAGAATGCACGTATTTGTTCTTATGGACGCCTCAGGGTCGCTCTGAAGGCGCGCGAGATGACGGAGAAGATCATTGTTGAGAATGCGGTCACTGAGCTACTTGCGCAGATGTTATTAGAAGCGCGAGCGAGCGTAAGTTTTCAAAACGCACCTTTGGCGAAAGCAGAACAATTGCGCGTATCGTCGCTTCGCGGATTACAGGAACCGTATCTGTAAAGCCAGATTGCTGGCCATCCTGATCAGCATCACATAGCAAACATAAGGGTGAGAGCTCACGTACAAGATTGGGCCAGACTTTATCTACAACGGCTTTCTTGTCGAGTTTGTCAGCGTACTCGGAGAGGTTATCGAGAAGTGCCATTCGCGTGCCTCGATCGGGACTTGCGAAAAGTCTGATAAGCGGTCCGAGGATTATGTTTATGTATTCGTCTGGTGAAACATTCTTTCCAAACTGTAGAACTAAAGGAACGATCGTAGCAGCGGAAGCGCCTCCGTACTCGAGCGCAGTCACGAGGGAAGGAAGAATGCGGAAAGAGGCAAACTCCGGAGGGAATGAGGCAGTAGATTCTCCCAGCGTGCTGCAAACGTGGTCGATGAGCAGGTTATTGGCACCACCAGATATTGTTTCCACCCACCGAAGAAGTGTGACTTTCTCCGCTTCGCTGCCCAAGCTGAAGTTATCGAGCCCGGCACACACCTTCACCAATCGATTGCCGGAAAAGAATCCAGAACCTTCGCTAGCTGTCTCTGCCATACCGGTATCCAAGAATGTTTTCGGCGTCATGCGACCCTTCGGATTCGGATTGAGGAGTTTCTTGAAACACGGAAACACGGACGGAGGAATAGAGCCACGAGACGAAGGTTGAGGAGGCGGATGCGGGGGTTCCACAGTCTCTAGTGGGGGATGGGCAGGATTGAAAACGGAATGCAGGAGTAGACCGAGAGCATAGCTGTCTGCAGCAGAGACAGGACCGCTGCGCACACGATCAGTAGTGTCGCCAGGCGAGGAAAACAGGCTTACTCCTTTAACGTGGACCAGCCGCTCTGCTTGACCTCAGGTGGCATGCAGCTTATTGATCCCGGGAGCAGACCACCCATTGTCTAGCTCAAATTAAACACAAGCGTGATCAGGCCAACACGAACTTACGTAGAGAACAGGGTTGTCATCTTTGGGATTGCTCAAGACTTCAAAACCACCTAACTTCCACTCCGCGGAGGGTGATATGAAGATCGCATTCGGTCTAACGCTACCGTGGGTCGATGCAACGGAGTCGTTAATGAATGCAAGCGCAACCTAGTATCTTTTGTTTTCCAACAGAACGGTACAGAGTCGATGCACAACGTACCGATACCCGATGCAACCCCCAAATCAACCAATCTTGTCGCTCCTGCTGGCTCTTGGACGTCCATGCCTGCAACGCAACTGACAACGGTTGGACACGCTCCGTCATGATGAGAATAGCGCTCTCCGATTCGACGACATCCATGAATTTGAGTACGTCAGGATGCCGGATAGTGCGTAACTTGCGCAACGCATTTTTGGCGAGCGGAATCGTCGACTTGTTCAGCGGGTGCACGAAATCGTATTCAAAGACCGAAACGGGGCTTCCGTCGTCCTAGGCACTGGTAAGGTCAGTTCGTATTGGAGATAGGATGTGTGGGACAGTACACGTTTCGTAGCATCGTATAGGACCCACAACGTTTCGCAAGAGGCGACCTTTGGACCAAGGGTAAAGGGTAAATTGATGCCCGACTTTTGGACGAGAGTTGATACGGCTGCTGAGCCAAGATTGCGTAAATAGTCCATCGTTAGCACCCGAGTGCTGAATGTCGCTCCGAGCTGAGAATCGATTGACACGTGCGTTGTTGGGGCCTTACCGAGTGTCACTGAACCAACACCGAAATAGAAAATGCGCCAAGAGTACTATTCTGAAGCAAGTATATTCGAACCAGCACGAATAAGCCAATATTTCCTATGAAAGTTTCATCCTCGACGTGAATCACAATCGGTTTTGTACTCAGAGCTCCGGTCTGATACTCTTGATCGGCAAGTCCTCCCTCTTGTCATAAATATCGTAAACAGTTGGTGTCCCCGCAGCTTGGAGCTTGCGTGCGACGTTTTCCACCGCGGCAAATACACGAAGTAGATTACCTCCCGTCAGACCCGCGAGTTCGTATTTGTCCCAGTCACGGCGATAAAGTTCAGCAATCTAGTGGGGGCTGAGATGGTTGCCAAAGCACAAGGAAAAAGAAAACTTACGAGTGCAGAGTACTTTGAGACGTCTTCTAGTCCCTCGGGGGTCGATTCTATTCCGTCAAAATCGCTACCAATACCAACACTACGGGAGCAGGTTTCACGCCTGACAAGGTCCGGAAGCAATGACCACTGACTGTTTCTTTCCGGAAATCTTTGCGATGTGCTCGACGTGATCAGCCACAGTCTGAACGTTAGCCTCACCATCGGGGGCAACAAACTGGGGTGCAAAGTTGACCTGTCAAGACGTCAGAATGGCCGAACAGTGTGACAAACATGTGAAACACACCATGATGATACCGTCCTTTTTCCCCTCTGTTGTACCAATCAGACCGAGCACTTCGTCGGGCACGTTGCGAGCCACGTTGTGGACAGCCCTCGCCGAGGAGTGGGACCAGATGACAGGTGCCTTGGAGTGCAAGATTGCTTGCGTCGAAGTCAGGTCGGAAGTATGTGATAGGTCAACCAACATTCCAATTCGGTTCATTTCTTCGATAAGCTTAAACCCGATAGCACTAGATAACGACGAGAGTCAGACAATCGTCAATACTGAACATGAGAGGTCACGTTGCACCTCAAACCATAGTGCAGTGGAGCGATTTGTGTCAAGTATCCACCCGAATCAGCGAATGCATTGTGACAGGTGTGAGTAAGAGTCACATATCGGACACCGAGCGCATAATACTGTCGGAGAACAGAGATAGAGTTTCCTAATTGATGTCCTCTGTGAATGATTTCAGCGGATGGGGAAGAAGAATGGAAACAAACAAACCCCTCGACGCCAAGTAAGCTGGCAATCTTTCCTTGAATGATGGATTGTTTGATATCCTGCGAACTGAGCGCATGACTGAATGTCTGAAACACTGTAAGTGCTGATTGGATCAACGAACGGAAACGAGCCTCACGTCTGGATACTTCTCGATCAGACCTTTAGCGACATCGATCTGTTCAAGCGTGTCGCTAAGATGGGTTGTCGGATTGTGTTCTATCAGCGAAACAGGAAAAAAACGCACCGCACTCTCCACGTAGAGGTCAAAAAATCCTTGCCTTCCACTGAACTATCGGTACAAGGCACGAATACAGACCTGCACCCAGACGAGTCAATTCGAGGACGAAATAGTTGGGAAAAAGCATACCAAAAGAATCCACCCACTTTTCCTTCTCGGAGACGAGGGATATCGACGTGCATCGGTAACCCGACATCCAGTGGAATGTCAGAGACGTTGTTTCTCCAACCCAGCCTCACAAAATAAGGTAAATCTGGAGCATGGTATAGATGAAGCAATGGATTTATGATTTGAAGTCGAACCAACCAATATGACCATCCTGTGCGAAATGTCAGCCGCATAGCAAACCAGAGCAGCAAGTACGCACGATAACAGGGGCAGAATCGAGCAACCTCCGAGCCGCAAGTGTCGGTTCCCTAGGTAGCTTTCCGGTCCAGCCATAATCTCTAAGATGGCCAGGGTCGACAAGAGCGAGTATGACACCGACAATGAAAACTACGCCCAAGGCAGCCCAGACGACAGAGCGGATGTGGAATGTTCGGGACCGCTGTTGCGCAGCGGCAAACTCTGCATCATCATGTGCATAATTACGTTGACCCGACTCCTCGCTTCGAAGGAGGGGTTCGTTTTCAGTGCTCATCGTTACGAAGGTGGTTAAGAAGAGACTGCGTGACCCTATCGGTATGGGAAATGACATTAAGTCATGACTTATGTAAGATGATGTCCAGTCGAGGACCGCACTAAGTTTGGACCACTGCCGCCATACGAACTGGAGAATGTATAGGGGCGTAAATTAACCTAAGTATGCCGAGGTGGGGCGTGGTATACGGCGTCCTTTGCATGGTAGAGATTACGTGGAAGAGCGTGGTAAAATCGTGGTGTACGACGCTGTACGCCACCGTAAGTGCTCTGGGTCATGCCATTGAGGACTACTTGACAAACATGCCTGCCTTCGTATGAAACCTCGACCGTTCATTCTTCAAGCATCCTCGAGCACCCCTCTGATCTAGCTGTATGACGAAGAATAACACGAAA
This sequence comes from Boletus subparvulus, assembly GCA_038092515.1. Taxonomy (NCBI): domain Eukaryota; kingdom Fungi; phylum Basidiomycota; class Agaricomycetes; order Boletales; family Boletaceae; genus Boletus; species Boletus subparvulus. The sequence continues at coordinate 32,879 of JBBPQL010000172.1, read as the reverse complement.
TACGATAATCCGCTTTCCATATACGACTCGTGTCCACCCCCATGGGTGCCTCCATCCCACCAGTCTGCTGACGTTGGCAAGTCACGCAAACATCAAAACGTACCCCAGCTAATGGAGGGTCCCCAGGATATTTTGGTTTCCACCCTCCGTATCCTGAGCAGGATGAAGATGTTTTGTCCAAAACTAATGTCAAGAGCGGGTTTTTACTCAGCCCATATATTCAGGTATGTATGAGGAGCACTCTGTGTTGACGTCTTCCTAACTTCTTACTAGTCAGAGATTTCCAGTGTCGCAGAGGCGCTCTCTTCCCAGTCGAATGCTGAGCAGGACCATATCTTCGATCACGTTGCACTTGTGCAGTTGGAGAACATAATGGGTGAGATATTCGCTCGCCGTGCCGAAAATATGCCTGTCGTTCCGTGAGTTCGCTTCTCTGCGTCTTGCGTGACACTCCACTAACGACGTGGATAGTCCTTGGACCTTCAAGATGCCGTCTCGTGTTACTCTTAACGATGCAAAACGCCAGGCATGGTTCGCAGACCTTGCAAACGACGATGTTCCGTTGCACAAGCTTGGTAAAAGTGTACCACACGGGGCAAAAGGACACGATCTTCTCGACTTGTTGCAGTCTAACAACGTAGCAATCCCCCGGGCTGTATGGTTTTTACGGGTTCTTGGTGCAAACGAGACGGTATGTTGGTAGACACCTAGTAGTTCGTAGCAATTAATCTCTCATTCCAGGTGGGTCTGCGGAACAAGCCGAACTATAATCCAACGCAGTACAGCATCGATTGGACGAATGTCGTGACGAGCTACCTCAAGAAACAACTCGCCGAAATTGCACTTCCTAGCGCTCCTCGTCTGGGACTAAATATCAAACAATCGTTTAAAGGTGTTTTGTCGGATCCGGACTCTCGTGATCGATGGGTTTCGCGTTTTACTTATTGGTTGGCTTTCAAATATACCACACTCTATACACTGATCCAGGCTCGACAGCCTCCGACTACTTCGACCCTTCTATGCAGACGGTCTCGTCGACAGCCGCACGTTTCTCTCGTGGTTAGTCCAGCAAATGGTGACGTGCAATCTTGCGCAAGCTGGCTTCGTGGCCCATCTTGCGGACGAGTACTTAGACGGCATGCTCGCCAACCGCGCGCTCACCAGGCCATTCGTTGACGCGTGCGTCGCCAAACTTTCGGAGGTCAATTGGTTGACTGTTGTTATGAGCCTCCTCTCACACTTTTCGGAAGATTCGGTCATCGACGCAGGGACAACTTGTCAAGTTGGATGCATTATTAGAGACGCTCTTACAAGTGAGTGTAAAGTCTGTCAGCTTTGTCGTGTGCTTATCTGTGCAGCGAATTTGCCTCACCCTTCCGGATGCGTTTGTCAGTCCTGGCATTTGGGCTAGTCACTCGTCGTTATTGGCCTTCGTTTTATCTGACCCTTTTGGAGACCATTCACTGTCGGGAGATCAACGACCACGAGGGATACAACGGCTGCTTCTTGAAAACCTCTCGGATATCCAAAGAAGGAATGATGCAATGTTGTTTCGGAATCTTCCTCCCCGTGCTTTGGAGCGTCTTGGATCGATGGTTGTCGATATCCAGGTGGGTCTCATACACTGACACTTGCTCCACTTCATTGCATTAGTTATTACAGAAACTCAATTCAATATCTTGTGCGACTGACATATCAAAAATTGGTTTCTTCCCGTCGCATTCGGGCGATCCCTTGTCGTCAATTTTCACCGAAAAGCTTGGGACGCTTCTCACCTGGGCCGTGACACCCCTTCAATTTGGACCGCATCGTCCCTTCGTTGCCGTGACTCTTCTCAATCAATATTGTGAGCGCACAGCACGCCGCGAACTCTCCTGTGCGACTCTGCACGACTACCTCTTCGATTGGCTCGACACAAGTGAGGTAGCCGCCGACAGCGCTAACCTCAGATCTGTCTCGGCTCTTTTCGGAAAGCTTGTCAAGGATAGCCTGTTTGACTATGCAGCTTATATCCAAAGGCTTATTGCCCGCAGTGAGCCAGGCCTTTCATGCTCCGAGGTAAGCCATTAAGAGTGCTGTTATACTTGCTTTTGACGGGCCACATACAGCCAGCCTCGAAACATCGCGGGTTCCTGCGTTGGATACCACTCCATGATATCACATCTTCCTTGTTTCACCAGCGCAAGTTGATTCTACACGGCGCACGCGCACGCGAAACGCCTGAAGACGTCTGTGAGAGAGAAATGAGGCGTGAGATTCGAGCAGTTCTGCCCCTTGTATTCGGAGGTGTGTTATCTGCCATTGCCAACGGAATCGTAGCGTGTGCTTACGTAGGCGATTGATTCAGGGACATCACCCCATCCATTCACCTCTTTGTCGGCTTTGCATGGTAGTTGTCACAGAGCTATCCACGCTCCGCGTTTTGAACAAGTCAAGGTGTTCAAGGAGTGGCTTCTGCCAAACTACAAGAAATTTGCTAGCTCGTAAGTCGTTGCTTCAACTCCTTTCCCGCACCATGTTGACCTTGGCAGATCTGACAAGTTTGATGAGGCGGTCGTTCTTCAAACATATAGCGTGGCAGTAGAGTTATTGTGTTGTACCTGTTGTTATGGTTCGTTGCTTGAGGTAAATTCATCCAGCAGTCAGACATGGAACACAGCCTGAGTTTTATTTTCTTCAGCTGAGTCTCTCGGTATTATCCCAGACCTCACATGCAGGCGTCGTCGCAGCAGTGGGCGAAGTATTCCATCGTTTCGCCACTGTCTGGACCTCGATGAATGCGACGAGTAGTATCACAAACTCCCTTTATTCTGCTCATGTCGTCTGGAGGAATCGAGGGATGCAAGTGAGATCACTTCTGGCTCTTCTCGTTGAGATGGACGGAGGCCGCCACCTAGATGAATCTGCGAGAGCTCTCGTAGCGGGAGATATATCTTCCTTTGCTCATGTGAGTTTGTACGACGAGTCTGGTGGATTAAACTAACCTTCACTAGGCGCTTGCTCCGGAAACGGCTATGGGTGACACGGTCCCTCTAGTTTTACCAGAGATCTTACTACTTGCGGAGGATTCCAAACCAGATGCCCCTTCGATCCTCGCGAATAGCTTGTGGTACAAGTACCGAACGTCGTTGGACTGGGGTTGGAAGGTTTGGGACAATGCCGTGGCTTCACTTCGTCAAGTCCCACTCATGACAGATGATGTTCTCAAACGGCACATGATTGCGTTGCAATATGCGCAGTTCCTTTTGCACGTCGACCAGCACCTCCCCGCGGGCATCGACGAACAAGTACTCCGCTGGTTCCTCGGTACTGGCAAAGGTGAAATATTGGCGCTCACAGTCGATGCATGGGATGTATGCACCGTTGTACTGCTTTTTTTGTGCGCCCACGGAGCGCTCCCATCCACGACTATCCTCCGGGGTCTTATCTATCCCGCATGGACGCAGCTGGCTAACGTCATGTCTGAACAAGCGCAGTCACTGGTAACTTACATCCAGTCGGCGAATACCTTATTTGACTATTTGATTCTGAAAGAAGAGCCTCAGATATCGTCCACGCTTGCGAATACCCTTTTAGATGTCCATCGATTTTATACCCGCCGCCAAGCCGCGTTCGGCGAGCTGCACTTTGGTTTCCTTGCTGCCGAGATGCCTACCCTTGTGTCTATCGAACACAACCCGTTCGTTTCGCAACATCTCCGAGACGTAGCCAAGGAACTCCGGGTAAGGACTTGTGAGAGTCGACGGTTTCGGTTTGCTGCATACCGCGATTTGGACGTGATACGGAGGGCCTTTGAACAACCTATCCAGTCTGGATCTATTAACGAGACGCTGTTTGAGCCCCTCGTGAATGCACTCAAGGTGATTCTGAGCGATTCCAGTGAGGGTAAGCGTTCGGTGTCTTGCTCTCTGCGTCTCGGAGGTTGCTAAATTAGACTTGCAGGCACAGACGTGAACACGTTTTTGAACAGCGGGATCTCAACCGTGCTCAGTCCGTGGCGTCTTGCTGCCACTGCCGTTCAACTGCAGTTCGGACTGCGACAGTTGGGTCGAGCCATGGCAAACGATTCGACGAAACAAGCCGCCAGCGCATCTTTGGACAGGATGACTTCTGTCCTATTTCATCACTCGATTGCGTCTGAGGAAGCGTGTTTCATCGCCGAGATGGTGAAGGAGATCGATAGTGCCGTGGCTGAAAAGGTTTTTTTGTTCGCTACACTTGATGAATCACTCATTTATCAATCATCCTGCAGTTCGTGAATAACGGCATGGAGAGCCTCGTCGAAATTCTCGCTCGCCCATCGACTCCGCCATCGCTTGAAAAGCTCGCAGAACGTATTGATCGCGCGGGGGAGATCTTACGTCTCCTATCACATGTGATGGAACCTTTCCGTACGAAAGGGACCGTCTTTCAATTGGATGCCAACTGTCGAGAACGACTGGGCAAGGGTATATGCGAGACACTCTCCAGCATCGAGTCGATGTTTGCTGTGGCAGGCGCCGAAGCATCAAAACCATTGACGCAAAACGTCCTCTTTCTCGCGCGCTTGCTTCAATTTAAACTAGGATTCGGGGGAACTTGGACGAATACTGCCCACGAGCAGTACGAGATGCTGTCATCCGCTCTTCTCCGCTTGGCTCTGGTATGTGTGTGTCATGGGCAATCACGAAGATGCTGAGAACAGGGACAGATACACGCGTCTGGATCATCCGATCTTGACTCCGTTGCGTACCCATTGCTCATTGACACCTTGTACTTTGTCATTGATGGTATATCGAATTCTTTTTTCCCTGCACATGCTCTGACGTGTATACCGGTAGAGCTCCACTCTCAATCCAAGTCGAGCACGTTTGACCTCTTCAAATACTACCCCTGTATCTCCGTGCACGATCTTCCGACAGATCTACCTTCTGAATACTATCGCCAGCTATGCACTTTGCTCCCACACCTCCCTCCCAATGATGTCGTCACGAATCTCATACATGCCCATCGCGATACATCTGGTCAACTGGTATATGGCGCACCCGTCCAAAACCGACCTTGGGAATGGATCGAGAACCTAGGTGAGCCGGCGGTGGAAGAAGACGCACACCGATGGCGACAAGGACCGTTCAAGAATGCGTCATCGCTCTCCCTTGAGCTCTTTGCAGCGCGCCGAACGGGGGAGCATATTCCCCGCCCCAATATAACCCGTGACACTACCAAGCACGACGCCCACGAGAAGAAAAACTTGCGCCTCGAAGGCGACGTACGATCGTTCGAGGACGGGTTATCGGCGGAGAGTATCTACAGACGGGATTGGCGCGAGACGAGGCTGGAGGTGTATCGAGACGGACAGGTAGAGGGTGGCGCGTCGTCGACGGGCAAAGCCGACGGGTTGGACGAGGTGGGTTTGTTGCCTGTCTTTCCGGCGCAAAACCGCTCTGGCTCGGCGGGAGCGGGATCGGGGTCGAGAAGAGCGTCGCCAGCGTCGTCGGTCAAGTCGAGGGGGTCCGCTCAGGGGACGGTGTCGTCAGCGCGGCAGAGTCCGGGTTCGACGAACAAGATGTCGACGACGACGACGATCAGCGACGCAATGGAAGAAGGGAGCACGACGATGAGATCTGGCGGTGGGCACAAGAGAAAGTCGGATTCGGATGACGAAGTCGAGATCGTCGAGGGCCCGTTGCCCATCAAGGTGGATGCCAAGAAGCCGAAAAGTGTCAAGACACGGGGGAAGAAACGGTAGCTGAGACCACTCGTCTGTTGCGGGCATAATCGTTTGTCGCGTTGTGCTACGATGAAATACTATACCGTGCGGAATTAAAAGTGCATTCGGTCCTCAAGACCTGATACACGGTGTGTACACACCCGCGTGCTACAGCACGCCTCAATTGACCCCGTGCCCGGTGACGGTAATTGATTCGGACCGTTGACCCCGACGGTCCCATGCAAAGAAAGCTACGAGTCAACAGCCAAGTTTCATACAATAATAATGCACGCCAATGACCATGCATGCCCTTGCAAAATATATTAGTATCCATTTTTTGTGCGAACTTTTCCGATCATGTCTCAGGCCTTCTCTGGCAGATGCTTATTTACTTATGGGATCATGCCAGTGATCAGCGCGACCAACTGGCAGGCGCTCGAATTCAAGTTCAGATTCCGCGTCTGTAGCTGGATGACTCGTAGATGAACCCCACGATCTCGTCTTCCCTCCCTCTTGAATTTCAGTCTTCCTTTGCCTAGTCTCGCCCTTAATCGGAGGATCGCAACACGCCTCCGCTGGCAGCCAGCAAATGTGGCTCTCCTCGATTACATTGAGCTTGCACTAATTGTGATGTTTGTTATTCGTGTCGCATTCTTTGATTTTCCTTGATGGGCCTACCCTTGGTAGCAAATGTGGTTGCTCAATACAAAGACCTTACAACTACGCGAATTCTCGGGGGAGCTACCTAGTTGGAGACCAGGACGGCAGCCTGGCAAGACACCACATTATGCAATCCTCTCCCACTGTTGGCGCGACGGGGAGGTTCTCTTCCAAGACATTCAAGACCTTGATCGTGCACGTGGGATGGCGGGGTTTCCCAAGATCGAACACTGTTGCGAACAAGCCCTCAAGATCGGGTATAAGTGGGCATGGGTAGACACTTGCTGCATAGATAAGTCGAGCAGCGCGGAGCTTTCGGAAGCAATTAACTCAATGTTCAAATGGTATGGGCATGCTGGCACCTGTCTAATCTATCTGGATGACGTCGACCATGGGGATCCTCGTCGCCAGGACTCCTTGTTCCGCAAAAGTCGATGGTTCACCCGCGGTTGGACGTTGCAAGAGTTGTTAGCTCCGAAGCGTCTCGTGTTCTTCTCAAAGTCCTGGTCATTCCTCGGCACCAAAGGGAGCCTGTTGACATTGCTCAGCGCCATAACCAAGATTCCCGTAGATGCCCTGTCCCACAATTCCTCCTTTAGCTCGTTCAGTATTGCTCAGCGGATGTCTTGGGCTGCCGAAAGGCAGACTACGCGAATTGAAGACCAAGCATACTCCCTAATGGGCCTTTTCAGCATCTTTATGCCCATCATCTATGGCGAAGGCAGTTCAGCATTCAGAAGACTTCAACTCGAGATTATCCAGCGCTCGAGCGACCAGACAATCTTTGCTTGGTCGCTAAAAAGGTCGACGTCCTATTCCTTGCCATTCTTTTCTTACTGGATGAAAATCGATGCCGACGACTCTGACTCATCCCCCGTTCTTGAATTACCTGGCCACTGCTGTCTCGAATATTCATCCATCCTTGCACCATCACCTGCTGATTTCCAGGGCTCAGGAAGTATTGTACCGTTGCCAGTGTCAACGAGAAGCGAATCCCCGGACGAGCCACTAGAAGCGATGACGGAATACTCCTGGACTCATCTCGGCCTTCACATACACATGTCACTGATTCCAGTGCGGATACGTACTAAGAAGGGCCGACCATTTCTTGCGATGTTATCATGTTGGAACCCGGAGGAACAGTCCATCTATGGTATAATGCTTCTCCGCAATAACGTGCAAGACCCCTACCGCTGTTACAATTTGGGGGAATTTGGTAGCGGGGTGACGGATTCCAGCAACCACCTCGTATCCATCACCAAGAAAGACTACGACGAAGTTGTCCCAAAGCTCCCAGGCCCCCGGGACATATATATCACTAATCAACCTGATCCGGGGAATGATTCGGCTTCGGATTCAGCGATTGGTCGTGATTCCCTTGTGCACCTCGACCATGGGTCGAGTCGAGCTCGACTCTTGATCGTCTTCCCCGGCTTTTCCTTAAAGAGCCTCGAGGAGATGGGCTTCTCCCTCGCTGGCCATGCAGCTCGACGTGGACCAGATTCCCCACAAGATATGGAAGTCCGAAAAGATCGTGGGGGCGATGTTTCACTGGAATTTCAGTGAGCGCAATAATTCTCGTAATTGTCAAACTGGATCTTGATTGCTCCCTGTAGATTACTTCCACTTGAGACGGATGCCCCGCGCAGTTATTCAGATTGTCCTTCCACCCACGCAAATTTATTGTTCCGCAACAGCTATACGAACCAAGCATTCTCTGTCTTCATCGGGCACTCTCGCCGTAGACTCTTGGATGTGTTTTATCCACAGGTCTCGATAGAAGTCGCATTCCACCATTCCAAAGAGTTCTCTATTCTCGAAGCACAGACGGTGTGCGATGGATACGATCACCATGATTACCATGGACATTTCCGTGTCCCTTCTCATGTTACGGTGTACGAGGAAGGTATCGATGATTCCTGGATCCAGTTCAAATGTGACGACGCTGACAACCGCCCCGGCCTCGTCCGCCACTGCGAATGCGAGTGCTCGCGATACAAGGACGCTACCACCACCAAAATATTTGGCGATCACAGACGTGGTCTGTCAGTGACAACGACCGGATGGAAAGAACACAATACCGAGGAGGACATCGCGTATTGCACTGTATGGGTGGAATTATCATTGTTAGGGCGTATCTATGGTGGTCAAGAGGAGTGCGTCGTCCAGACCGTAGTCTCGCAGGCGGACGCTGAATTATCCTCGTAGCTGCGATGAGCTTGATGCCCGTAGCGATGTCGCAGAGTGGGGAAGTGTTCACTCTGACGCCGGGGCGGAGTACAAGGATGGCTCTTCCCTGCCGTTCTAAGCATGTCACCGATGGATTATATTGTTCAGGGTATCTCGGTGACGACAAGGGTTACAGGCCAAGTGGAGAGAGCATATGTGTAGCACGAACGTGCATACCCATTACAGTGGACTCTGAGAGGGCGTGTCATGAGATCGGCGATGGGGAGCAAGCCTACCCAGAGGCGCTTGTCCCATTATCCATGGTCGCGGACACGATCCACATGCATATACAGTACCAACAATGTATGCTACGATATTTAACAACTGTTATGTATGTATGTAAGACCGGAGGGTAAATCTCCGTCGTTCGAGAAAACCAACAAGCTACCTAGCCACTATTGGTGCCGCGAAAAAGTGATCAAAGGGGCCAGGGACTCGGTGTAGAGAAGCGGCTTTACGCGAATTCGTCTCACCCATCATCCCCGCGATTTCCTCTATGAGGCCCTTCAATCGGAAATCTTCCACAGGTTTATTCAGCACCTCTTTCCGGCACGACGGACAAGTATATTCAGGTCGATGACGTCGTAACTCGGCGAGGACCGCGCGGACGTGGTGTTGTCCGTGCGGTCCGTACGCATGCAAATTGGGGATCATCTGGACAAGCGTATGGAGCTGCCCCGCCAAGGCGGCACGGTTGTCGTCCAGTTGGGGGTTTGCTGTCATGTGTTGGGCTTGTGTCCTGCTGAACCAATCGACGAGACAGTTTTCGCAGAAAGAATGACCACACTCGGGAAGGCTACGAGCATATAGTCAGGGCCAGTCACCCACACATACGGAAGGAGACGGACGTGTACGGGCACCACATGGTGAGCGCGCACACCTCGCATGAGGTATATCCTTCCAGCCCTGACAAGAGCCCCGACAAGTCCTGTTAAATGCATAGATTAGAAATATAAAAGGGGAAAGAATGGGAAACGGGGCTTGCATCTTTGTCAGAACAGTCACGTTTGAGTTCTTCTACCTCCCGAGAGGTTGATGCAAGTAGTTGTTCGGATCGTTTGAGTTCCTGTTGGGGTCATTCAGAATCGACACCGGCCGAACGAAAAGGGATACAAGTCACAAGACAGACCTCCTGTAGCTTCTTGATGGTGCGTTCGAGATCCTTGTTTGTCGTCCCGGACGATTGGGCCTTTTTTCGCGTGGAGGACTTCTTCGGCTTCCTCTCGTCGTCCGACGATATTTCGAGCACATCGACAGAGAGAACCGGTGGCGCCGCAAATGCCGCTGGCTTTCTTGTGGTAGTACGGCTGGACGATTTCTTGGATAACACGGTTCCTTTGGACGGAGGCTCGTCATCGTCGGAAGATAAAACAATAATTTCGTTACTAGGGGACTTTGGTGTTTTCTTGGTGCCTCCATTGCCAGATGACGGACCTGCACGGCGGGATGAATAGGGCAGATTCGACGGCTGCTGCGAGGTTTGGCGACTGGACGAGCGGGTGACGGGCATGATCGATGGCGACGACGACACGGTTCGAGTTGAAACGCTCGCGTCCAACATATGACACCACGTGACCATTGTACATTGTGCCGTCTCCACCGAGATGCGGTCCTCTGTCGCGCCTAATCGCGGCTCGCATGCACACGCTTTGTCCGCTCAAGCAAACAATCCCGCGTCTGTCCACCGCCTGTTGGAAAAGAAAAAGGAACATGAGGCGGTCACGGCTCTGGAGCGCGCCAGTGCCCTCTTTGTAAAGCGTATCGAGGGTCTTGCCGACGACTGCCAAGTAATGGCAGATGCAGGACAGGGTGGGTTTGCACATACATGGGGGCGTGCGTCGCCGTTCTGATCGTGCCCGATCCCAGTCCATGGCCAAGTACTCGAACAGTGGCCCAACATGTTCCGTATACTTGGACTCTTTCGTGCGTGTTCGCGACTTACCACGACCCGTACTCCTCATTCGTGTTTGTAGTCGCGAATCGGCAGCAGTATGCAGAGTCAGAGGCATCTTTGGCAAGCCTTGAATCGGCCCCGGGAGAGCGTTTGGTCCGCATTCCGCTGGACGAGGTCCAAGCTGGCAATCCAAGACCCTCCTGAACCAATCTTTCGGATCGGTCCGCTCTCCTTGTGTACCCTTTTCCTTGTATACTTGCAATGCAACCATAGAGGGCTGGTTTCGCCTCTGTTGATCATCCCGTCGAGTCTTCGTTGTAATACCACACTACTTGCTTTACTCTCGACATACATATAGCTAAGCTGCTTTCTGAAAGGTGCTCGATGAAACCCAAGCGACTCAACGGAAGCGAAATGAAATCGAGTGACATCATCAGATCAACGTTTCCAAGGATTACATCTCTAGAACGCATCAGTCCACGATTCCGTGGTCCACCGTGATTCTCCGTACTCCCGATGTTTATTTTTCCACACAGCCAGCCGTGCCAAAGCGACCGACAGATCATGGTCGCTCATCTTAGGTTTGCGTCAATACCCAATTCAATCAAAGAAAGAACATACCCGTTCATTCGCTCACCACTTGGTCCGATCACCCTGCGCCGACGCCCCATTCGCAACCTTGCATTTCTTGGTATGTCTTCGGGCCACGTCCGCACGCGAATACACCTTGCTACAAAACCCACAACTCGCGCCAGCCCGCAAATGGCGCGAGACGACGTGCCGCGCCAAGCTCCCCTTGTTCATCGTGTCCGTACACCCCCGCCAGAGACACGCTCGCTGAGATTTCTCGTGCCCGACCACGTTGTGGCGTCGGCTGAGGTGGTGGCTCATACTAACTCTGTCACCGAAAACGACCATGTTACACGTGCCATGTTCATCGGCCCATTCACAGAGAAAGGTGTACACGTCGTCCTCGTTCTCGGCGTTCTGTGGAAACGCTGGTTCGACCAAACGCGTGTCGTTGCCAACAAGGGAAGGACGCTGTATGTGTGTGGGCTCGCTTGGCTCCCATGAGCGGGCTTGCGGGGGGAGCAAAGGATGAGCACGAGGCGTAAATCCCATCCCGATCATCCCTTCCCAAGTCTGATTTGCTGGCGTGGAGCCCGGGGCAGGGGCTTCTGCGATATCCTGACTTGGTGCATTGGCATTCCCGAGGCTCTGCGGATTGCCTCTCAGGTTCGCGCCAACGCGAAACGAATTTGACCCCGTCGTGGGCACTGAAAAGGGAACGGCAGCGACGGCAGCAGTAGCCTGAGCAGGCAAGTACACAGTTGCAGATCGCATCTCATTGGGCTGCGGTGGCCGTCTGACACACGCTGAGCCACCGTGGACACGACTTGGCTAAAAAGACTCACATAACGGCCGGCGGGGACGAAATGTCTGCACTGGCATGATGCTCCATGGATCCGCCTCCGACGTACGGCGGACGCCCATATGTGCTAGGTGAAAGGTGCGACGTGTAAGCGCTCGACGGCAAACGGCACAATTCGGCATCCAAACCTCTCCATCTCACTCGGCCGATCGACCGAGGAACCGTGCGGGATGATCCATAAAGGTGCTGGAGCTTGGCATCCAGAGCGGTCCCTACCAGTCAGTCAGCGACACAGCACCCACGGCCAAAGGTGAGACACAAAACAGACCTCGCTGTGTCACGTCCCACCCGCGACGCGTGCAACTCGGGTTGTGCATGAAAATACACTGACGGTAGTCCAGCACACATACGTACGAAACGGTAGGCACGACACGCGTTGGCTTGGAATGGATGAAGGAGACGACGCGTACCATGGCCAGAGATGGGCTTATAATGCTTCAAGTTTCCGAGGTTCAACGTCCCCGTGCCTAGGGGAATGTCGGTACGCATACATACCGCCGACGACGCCCACACGTGTCAGGGGGAGACTCGGAATACCCTCCTTCTCTTCCACGGACACGATTCAACATTCAGAGGTGCGATCGAGAACACACTGTCATCGCCATCCAGCCGAGCTTACCGTAAAATACGCACGTCAAGGGGCGTTGTGTTCGTGTGTGGGGTGGAAAGGGGGAGAGGACGGGAAAAGGAGGGAACGGTTCAGAGTCGCGCGCGATTCGCAGGCGGGATATACACACGTCTTCATGTTACGCCCGCGCGTCCTGACTTGCGGTCTCGGTGCCGCGTTCTAGTCCTGAGCGATCCAATGCCATAGTGTGCGTGTTTTCTTTGGGACAGAATAGCGGGTTAGCCGGCGATTGTTCTGTGGTAGGAGCACCTAAACGTACTGGGCCAAACCCAGTGGTAGCATCGAGAGGGCGAAGGGCGAAACATATCGTCGAGAATCCGAGTCGACGGCGAATTTCGTCCGTCCCGCTTTCTCCTCGGATCAGATTTCCCAAGGGGAACGACGTGCTGTTTGACAAGCAGTGGCCACTAGATTTGCACCGCGGTTCTGGGATTCGTATTAGGACACGGTGACAGTCGAAGCTGACGTGGACCACATTGAGGTGTTCAACGTGGTGTGTACCTGTGAATTAGTCAAGTAATAAGTTACCTCCCTGACCTTGTGATATCGGTGTAGCAGGATATTGGCAAACGGAGTCGTTGGACCAATGGTGAAAGATGCAAGGGACAATACAGAGCGTGCAAAATAAACAGGGAAATAAACAGGTTGTACATGCTACGATTACATTAAAGCGTCAACCGATTAGCAACCTTTTTCCCAATCAATGGCGTTGGTTTCCATCCGAGGTCCAACCAGAAGTAGAAAACGCGTATGTGTTTTACTTCTTGTGGACGCCAATCACCGAATCTGGCGCATATCTTGGGATGACCTGGTAAACGGTGAGCTACTGAAAAATGACAACGCCGGGAGACGTACCTTGGGATCATGAAGCATGTTAAACTCTTCCGTGGCATCACGTCCAGCATACAACAGGATCGCTTTCTCTCCTCCTGGGTGATCAGGCAAGAACGATGTGACATCGAGAACCTGTCCATTTACGATGACCCAAATATCATCCTTCTTGTTGTGCTTGGAGACATCAGCAGCTGTGAATTCCTTGGCTGCTGACGATGAAAGTGCAACAGCGCCTGGTGCTGAGGCAGAAGGGGTAGTTTGAGAGGCAGGGGATTGAGGTGCAAGTTGCCCGGCCAATGCTCCAAGACGACCACCAGCCTTCTCGATGACAACGCCCGTCGTTTGGAGAAGATAAGCAGCGGCAGAATCACCAGAGACACGCCCAAAGACAACACATCCCAACAGTGACGAACCACCAAGTCGGTTGGCACCGTGGACACCGCCAGCGACCTCACCAGCGGCGAAGAGACCTAGGATAGGCTTGCCGTCCTTTCCAATTACTCGTGACTCGGCATCAATCTCAAGACCACCCATCGTGTAGTGGAGAACAGGCGTCATAATCGCAACATTGAAGTAATCATCCATAGTCCAATCTCCAGACGAGAAGAACTAGAAAAACAGGTTAATTTGAGAGGACAGGAGGCCAAAAAGGCGATTACCTTCTTGCCGAAAGGATCCTTCTTGGCCTTGGCACTAGCGCTATAGGTCTCGAATGTCTTCTTGAGGTATGCAGGCGAGATACCCATCTCCTTGGCAAGCGCTTCACCGCTGTCAAATCGCTTCATCAGGCCACGACCAACGTAGTGCTTGCAATGCCATTCAATCTCGCGGGAAGCCTGGCCGTTGAGGACGAGGCGAATGGGGTACTGGTGCGGAGGAGGAAAGTTAGCATACTGGTTGGAACCACCAGTAGAAATATATACCTTGCCGTTCTCCCAAATCTTACCGGTGACGTAGTCACGATGCTGGAGTTCATCTACGAAACGGTCGCCGTTCTTGTCCAAAAGGAGACCACCAACGCCGCGGAGAGCTTCGGCAGCAAGGAACTTGACCTTGGCATTTGGCTCATTGGGGTCGACAAGACCAGTTGGATGCACCTGGACCTTCTCAAGGTCGACGGCGCTAGCACCGATGGCCATGGCAATCTTCTGACCGTCACCAGTACAGTGGTCACCATTTGTCGTCGGAAGGTCATAATATTCGGGACGGTGTTTCTTCAGCAGCGAATCTGAAGTGAAGTCTGCGGCGTAACCACCGGTGGCCAGGACGACAGGTCCATAAGCAGTCTCGGTCTTTCCGTTGCGGACAAACTCGACACCGTTGACGACGCCTGATTCGTCCTTGAGGAGTCGAGTGACACGAGCCTTCTTGTAAATCTTGACCCTGTCGGGTTGACTAACAGCCAAATCCTCCAAGCGCTCCATCTGGGCATAGGTAATAACCTTGGGAATTTGGAAAGTGAGCACCAATGCATGATTGCAGATTGTCTTAAACACACCATTCCAGGAAACTGAGCGTTGCCTCTGTGTGTACGAGGTTGGCTGTGTCCACCAAGGCGGGCAACCTTGGAAAGGTCGAGGCCAAACTTGTTCTGCAGCCAGTTCACCGCATCACCTGATCGACCGGTGAGGACACGAATAAGGTCGTCCCGAGCTAGGTCACGAGCCTAGAGTAACGAAATGAGATGTCATTCCACGCCAAACGTCGGGGAAGGGATCTTACAGATTTCTTGGTGTCCTCAAAAAAGATTTTGGCATTGTCAGGAATCCCAGCCTCTTGTTGTGTTTGCGTGCCTGCACCGTTGATGCCGGACGTAGCTTTGGTGGAGTTACCACCCATGAACCTGAGGTACATCATACGTCAACACTTCCCGGTGCTTTCGCGGGGGAGAATCACACACCCTTGTTTATCCAGCAGTAGTACATTTGCACCACGTTCCAGGAGTGTGTGTGCTGCAGAAAGCCCGGCAAGCCCGCCACCCACGACGACGACTTGAGCCATTGGATTGTGAAGAGATTGAGATGATGGAGGTTGGGGTTCAAGAGTGGGGTCGGAACACCGGGCTGCTGACTTGTGATGTATTGTACCAGCAACCAATCAGAGGCCATTTAATTTGGCAAGGACATGTGATTTCTGGGCCGCCGTGCCTCCGTCTAACTTTCACGCGCGGACCAACTCAATGCTGTGAAACCCGTGAAATTTGGGACAAATTCAACCCGACCGGACCCATCTATGCGTGTGCAAAGTCCCAAAGCGCATCACAACCGCGTCGAACAATGTCGTCTATGCTCATCTCTGCTCCCTTTTTCACAGGCTCTATCACCACAAGACTTGGCACTCTCTGCCCAGTCAACTTCCCATTCTCGACATCTCCGTTCTCGAACATGTCCTGGTGTGCCTCGATATATGCCGGGTATACGATGTGTTCCCAGTACATGGGGGGATCCCGCCATAGTGATCCCTCTGGGTTGAATTGCACTCCAAACGAGTAGCCGGGAGTGGAGGTGCGCCGAGAAAGCGGGGTTAGAGAGGTTTTAAAGTATAGATCGATGATGCGCCCGACGTGCCGTGCAGGAGATAAGTCGATGTCACGTCAGAGGTAAGCGGAGGTTAAACGTGTGGCATTAGTGAGGAGGTGGGGAAAGAGTCAATCGTCGAACATCTGAGGGTGCTAGGATGATCGTGTTCTTACCTGCCGTGTGGTATCCGTGTCGTTGGTGTCTCCTTTGTTTGAGCACATCGTGTGGCACCCGCAGGAAAAATCGGACATCTAGTTGGTCTATGATCTCCTACGCAGCATCAGCGAGGAAGGCCTTGGCTCAGGAAATCGCAAGGTGATTACTTTGTCCCAATAAAGTAAAAATCCATCGACGAGTCCCCATAAAATGCGGATTCCCTTCTTGCGTTGTTCGTCTTCAACTTCTTGAAATCGGGTTCTCAGCTCTTGATGAGCAAAATCGGTGATAGGGATGTCCTTCTGTTCGTTCATATGGTCGTGACTTCTATGATCAGGAGGGATCGCTCCGTTCTCCTTCACACTCTTCAGGAATGCCCGCAATCGAGGCCAATCAATGGCTCCCTGCGGGGCGTCCCAGTCTGCAACATTATGGTCCGGGTGAATTGGGATCAATTCTTCTGGCTATTGAGGAGTGGTATCCCTCAGTCATAAGGGACTTGTGCAGAGTCGGGGAAGCATTCTCACAGGAGCAAAATCCTAACAAGCTCCTAGTTACTGTGATCCATGCGCTTGCAATTTATAATGCACTCACGTCCTGATGGATTATGAGGCTGTTCGGTAGAATGCTCCGAAGATGCTTTGCGAGGGTCGTTTTACCTGAGCATGTCGCTCCTCTGGAGAAGTGAGACAATAAGCACTTAAAAGATCCTCGATCACCATTATACAGTACCCCACTCCGACGAGAATAACCCGATCCTGGAGCTTGCTCATAATCTTGACTGCCAAGCTGATGCGTGACTTGGAATCGATTATGCGGGGAATGATATACGCTCACAACGATCTGCCCTTCTTCTCACTTCCTAGGTTCACGCGACAGTGTGCGGTAACGAGAAGTGATGTGATCCCCAAACGAGAAATTAAGAGCAAACTTCACATGCTTCACAGATAGCAAGATAGTAACATCCGGCTAACGCCGAATTATCATGCGGGTCGCAATATCTCGATTGCAAACATCATCCATGCACGAATCGCGGGGAGGAACGATAAGATTCCGTGAAATACATGTACTGTACAACATCAATCCTTGACAAAGAGCGCTTGTCGTCTTGGTCCGCCAAGATCCACTCCATCTACAAGTTCACTTTGAACTACCCCATCCGAACCAGCCACGGGTCTTGTTCTCGGCATCGTATGCTTGACGTGTAACGTCTTCCTTACCCTCCTCGAATTTTTTCTCCGAGCGATCACGAACGTCGCTCATCTTCCGTTCTGCAGTGTTCTTTAACCCATCGAATTTGGCCTGCGCTTCGTGTGCGCTCTGTCGTGCCCGTTCTGTCAGATCTGTGCGTGCCTCTGTAGCCCGAGTGCGTGCGGCATTGGCAGTATCATGCGCGGCGGCCTACCACACACCCCACGTGAGTATTGGTACCCGAAAGCAACATATCCGATCCTCCCACCTTGGCTTGATCATAATCTCGCTGACCCTGTTTTGCTGCGTTCTCTAGCTTGTTCTTCCCTGCCTCTCCGATCTCCCTCACCTTTTTCTCTGTCTCTTCTTCCTTGCGTCTTGCAGTTTCACGATCGACGGCGGGCTGCCCGCGGGTGTAGTAATAGTAGAGTCCCCCGAGTGCACCCAGGGCAGAGAGGATGATCAGGGTGTTACTGCCTTCCGGATGAGGGGGCGGCGTCTGACTGGCTCCAGACTGCCCTTGGGATGACGGTGGGGGTGTCGTCGCCAGCTTTCTAGATGTCTACATGCACGCGGGTCAGACACGTCGTTCAAGTTCAGCTTTACACAGCCGAGATCATGCTTACGACAGGGACGCGGAAAACTCCGAGGTATATTGCGGGGCGTGTGGAACGCGATACGACTGGGCGGTACATGATGAGGGATATTTTGTATGAAGATGACGGATGCGTTTGAGCGTTGTCCACGAGGTACTCCGTTGCAGGCATTTATATTTGCACGCTCCTAACTCCACACAGCTATGACGTCAAATGTGGTCACGTGCGCGAGGCAACATTCGTTTCGCTCTCAGTAGTAGTACAAAAAGTGTAGCAACACAATCCTTGGCAGTCCCGCCATATTCGGACTCCCAAGGAGATCAAGAGTTCTCCTTATCGGAGAAGGGTCCCATATTTGCGGTGATACTCGACCACTTGAACCACGGACTGGAAGTCTGCTTCAGTCAGCAGTTTCCCTTGAAGGATTCTGCCCATGTGTGTCTTCGCGAAGCCCATGCCCCTCTTCATAATGGCGAGCAACTTCGTCACGTAAGGCAGTGGTGTATCATCGAACGTCATTTCGATTTCTGTGCCGAGTGAACTGGGGATCTTGAACCAGTTGCGCCGAACAAATGCACCCACATTGTCCGGTAAATCCGTTGTACGCCAAGGAAACGTGACAGCCAGACGTAGGACGTATAATTCCTGGTACACAGCTGTCCAGCGAACAAGCTCAGTTGGTCGATCAAATCTCAGAGCCCAAGGTGGATTCCAGTCAGGGGGAACGGTGGGAATGGAATTATCACATAGCTTCGTATGCTTGATCGCGCGGGGTGTGTACAAATGCAAGCGGACGTGTTCGCTGAGAATAATCTCTGATATCGAGCGATCGGCTTCGAATGGGCTCACAAGAACGAGGACGTAAGTTCCTTCCTGTTTCCCGGAGAGAACTCACCGGACATCATCTACGCTCCACTGGGATGGTCCGCCTCAACGATTGTCTCGCAGAAATCTACTGTTGCTAACATATATGGGCTCCATACGTGAAGTTTACTGGGAGCTGCGGAGCTATTACCGAGGGTCGTGAAGATGGGACGGAAGGCCGTACTAGTGATCGGGATGACACCAGTCCTCACGAAGTTACATCTGTAGGTCTACCTCTCGCTCGCGCCAAAGTTCGCGAGATACTTCCCTTTCTTGTTCTTCATCCGTGCGCGCATCAGGAGGTGACATGGCCCCAAGGCGTTCAGTGTTGACGGATCTCTAGATCCGACGCCGTAAAACGAGTGGTATTTGGAGAGTGTCGTGGCACATAGAGGACAGAAAGCGACTTGAATTCTCGCTGGAGGCAAGAATTCGGCATCTGTTCTGTTGTCAACTTGTGAACTCATTGCTACAAAAACGTGACCAAGCATCGTATCGGGATTTATGGCTCATGCCTTGCTGTGTCCAGTAAGGCCTATTTGACAATCTCAGTCCAGGACTAGTGTATCGCCCATTGCAAGACGTCGGCAGTAGTTATCTCCTGGCCGTCTTTGGCAGCAACAGAGCGAATGTTCCGGTCCACTTCAGGAGGTGCAAAGAACATGACACTGTGACCGTGGCCAAGTTTGCGCATCAGAATGCAACCTATCATAAATGGTGAGATTCGTCGAACGGGCTACGGTGCTATGGACATGCATTGCACCAAACGATCTTTAGTTACTTTGGGACCAAGGGTAACGCAGCTCGGGACCCACTGGCACTCGGGACTTGATGTCAGTACCCCTCGTGTGACCATCCTCCAGATACTGGCAAATAGGCAACACATGGTCCAGCACGGTGCTATTTCTTGCGAGTACCATAAGCTCGTCATCTTCATCAAAATAGATTGCCCCGGCGGTATCGGGACGGCTCAAGTCGAGCCATGTCTTGCCCAGTTCACGATCCCATACATTGAGGATTTGGGCACCAACGTCCAGCAGGACACAAACCTCAGGTTTCTGGGAGACTATATATCATCTTGAGATATTCAAGCGTGGTCCACCGCTCGCCATTCCCGTGCGTTGTCAGCGTATAAGAATTGTTCTCAGGACGGAGAAGAAAAGCAAGAACCCTTGCATTGGTTCCCGTCTGATGGGTGGGAGGGGAGCGATGGATGTGGGTAACAGATATTGGGCATCGTTGGTGCCCCGGGCTGAAACCCTGTCAATCAGTTCAACCAGAGAGTTCAATGTAGGGACCCAATGTTTTTTAAGGAAACTCTTTTGCATACTTCGGGGAACACAACTCTCGAGGGATAGTAATCAACTATGCGACTCCTCACGAGAGAG
Organism: Boletus subparvulus; assembly: GCA_038092515.1. Classification (NCBI taxonomy): domain Eukaryota; kingdom Fungi; phylum Basidiomycota; class Agaricomycetes; order Boletales; family Boletaceae; genus Boletus; species Boletus subparvulus. The sequence continues at coordinate 12,799 of JBBPQL010000172.1, read as the reverse complement.
GGACAGGTGGTATATTGGCCTGTTAACCAGCCCACTGTGGCGATCAGTCAGGAGTTGGAGAGTCTGAACTTTCAATGCCTTCGGGACAATCCGACAATGACGCGAACTAGCTGATGCGGCGGCATAGCGGTGACACTGACAAACGCCAGTGCCTATTGTGTTTGGCTGTATTTCTGGAGCTGCGGCCCATCAAGCGAACCCCAGTCACCCCTTCGTTGAACATTCGAACCCGTGCGGTTTCATCAAAATGATCAAGGCTGTTTTGATTCCTACCAAAGGATTCACACTGGCACACACTATATACTAACCCTTCTCCGTCCTCGGAGCTCACCTCTACCGCCATGTTCGCGTTCCGACACCAACCACTGAAGACGGTGTATATCGTCTACACTTTATTAGCTCTACTTGTCAAGCTCCCTTACTGGACCCTAGTCTCACTTTTCCCGTCATGGCGGCCCCATCCCAATTGGACGCTCGGCCGTTCAGTTACCCTCTCCCTTCTGCGAACCATCATTGACATGATCTACGCTACGGGTCTGTTCATTGGCGAGGATGCCGAGAAGAGTGCCAAGTTCGCTAACAAACTTGGGTTTGTCTGGGTTGAACCTCTCCCAACGGAGTTTTTGAAGGGAGAGGTTGCGTCAGTGGCTGCTGTCAATAAGACAGAGTCGACACGAACGTATGGTTATTGGTATGGCAGTGATGTCGGTAACGGTTCGCATGGAGGAAAAGCACGACTAGACGAAAAGGTTCTCTATCACTTGCATGGTATGTCCAACTAGTATGGATGTGTGTAGTTGTGGAGTCCGATCGATTCATTCAGGTGGTGGATACGTCGTGAGTACGACCTGACGGTCACCCTTGAATGTCCTTCCTGATTTGCTTCAGATGGGATCTGCAAGTCCCAGTGGACATATGGGTCCGGTTATTACTGATTATGTCAAAGAATGTTCTAGAGTGCTTGATCGGGCGTTCTGCTTGAACTATCGGCTCTCCTCGGCTGCCCCCTTCAAAACTGAGAACCCTTTCCCTGCTGCGCTGATCGATGCGCTCGCTGGGTACAGGTACTTGGTTGAAACCCTCGGGTTCAAGGCCACCAACATCGTTGTGTCTGGCGACAGTGCCGGCGGTCACCTGGCCTTTGCGCTCGTCCGGTACCTCACTCAAGAAGCAATTCCCTCCCTCCCCCCACCAGGTGCAGCTGTTCTGCTCTCACCGACTACCGACTGGGCATGTACGCATGATGCGAACCCCGGCTCCTCCATGACATGTAATGCACGCTCAGACGTTGTCCAGGTGATTCTCCAGAGTGGATACACAGCTCGCGCTCTCCGTGGCTTTTTACCCGAGGACAGTGCAACCACTAACTCTTGGATCTCGCCATCGTCTCTCCACATCGTCACGCGCGGCCTCTTCATCAACTTTCCTCCGACGCTCGTTCTCGCTGGCGGAGCTGAACAGACGCTGGACCCCATCAAAACTCTCTATGATCGGTTGCAAACCGACAATGATACAAATAGGATCAAATATGCAGAGTACCCCGAGGCGTCGCACGACTTTATCATGGCCCCATACCACGAGCCTGAAAAGACGGAGGGTGCCAAAGAGGTGGCACGTTGGTTAGGTACGGTGTATGCTAAATAATGAGTGCATCTCGAATTCTTCGTAGCTGCCTTGAGCCCATACCACGTTTTGTCGACTTGGTAGTGTGAAGTTTCTCTCATTCTTTTTAGAGATCTTTGGTCAACACTTTTATGTTCCATTGCGTTCTTTCTCCTTTGTTCCTTTCAAAGGCGTTACAGGTGCAGGCTATTATCGGCTTAGTGCAATCCACATTTCAACGTTTGACCAGGTTGACTGCGATCATACGTGGACTCACAGGATGGCATCATTGAATCAGTCCGATCATGTTACCGGTAGTTAATTAATGCCGGTGGAGTGTGCGAGATCAGTGCTCTCATGATCAATCATGATCGAGAGACCGATGTCGAACTTTGTCGCTTTGTAACATAAATTACCCAGCACGATCACTTAGCTATAAACTGAATGGTATGGATCAACGGCAGGGACGGTGTGGTCAAGAAAGTAGACCAAGAAAATGGTTCGCGCCCAGAGTACGTCAAACTTGGACCTTCGTATCTTTTGCAAACGAACGCGAATTCGAGGATATGTTGGTGAGCTCCGTTTGGTGGCCCATTTTTCTCTGACGACCGGGATGTGCACACGCGAGTTACTCCTCGTTATTCCCGACGTTGCCCTCGACCTGGACATCGTCTCAAGATCTCTCTGTAAACCATGTGTGAGTCCAAGCCCGACTCTGACCACAATCAGAAGTGGCGTCAACACCTGTCACCGGGGGGGGCTGGTGTTGAGCGATGCAAGTGGCCCGTGGGTATCGTTGCCGAACGCTGGCAATCAGTAATTCGGCCAGCAAACTCGACATGGGGACAGGAGCACATCACTCACTGAGTCCCTCCTATATGTTAGCTCGAACCCGATGTTTTCAAGGAAACCCTTTCGTATGCTTCAGGAGCCGACTCCTTGAACGACAGTAATTTATCCCTGCTCGATTCCGAGTGAAAAGTGGCCCAGGATCATCTTTGTCCTGTTAGTCCGGCGGTCAATTATCAGTGACACTGTGACCTTGGATTCGGAACTTCGTGCCCAAGTTCCCCGAGTGGAGTCGATTCCTGACCTCGTGCGGCGACTGCCTTCGATGAACCTCTTAGATGAATGGGGCGCCAATGATACCCTAGCGCTAGCCTGAGCAACCTGTCTAACATATCCACATCGACTGTGATTTTATGGGGTTCACCTCAACCTCCTCGTGCGCTGACACCCCAACCTCAAATCCATACGCAAGTTCGAAAATCGAGCGGGATGCCTGGAGTACCACTGGCAGTCAACGAAGGGGCGTCACGTAATTTCGTCCATACGGCTGACAAATCGAGTGCTCAACTCGAGACCATATCAGACATTCAAACATGGCCTCGTCAACTGTAGAAATATCTTTTCCTTCTGCTTAGAGCACATCTGACACTGTGTGTAGCTGCGGCAGTTCACGTTCTTCGATATCGAGCCCGTCAAGGATGTTCACGACCCAGCAAGCCCACCTGACTTGTTCAAGGTGCAGTCAGGCTTCAACTTGTCGTTCCCTCTCGTTGACCTCTGAACGTTAGAGTGCCCCAGAAATTTCGACCGTGATCTCTTCTTCTCATGGCTTGGTCGTCGCGGACATCCATGGAAGCGTCCATCTTCTTAACCAAGCTTTCATTTCTGTTGCGAGCTGGATCGCGCATGTGGGTGGAAGGGTTACTCATATGGCGGAGGAGATGGGCATTCTGATATCCATCGGGGTGTGTGGTCGTATTCCTCAGCATTCATTCCAACCTTGACTCGCAGGCGCGCCAAGGACGAAGATAACGTGCGCTCGTCTGTTATGAAAGTATGGGATCTGGGAAAAACAGATAAGAGGACAGGCGCACCTGTCCTCCTCCGCACTGCCAAAGTGCAACCAACCGGGAAACCCCATCCTGTATGCTCTGTTCTGGTTGGATGCTTCACGCGGACTCACTACCAAGTATAGGTCACCACTCTCGCATTAACATCTACCCTTTCTTTCCTTTCTGTTGGTCTCGCAGATGGCACCGTTCTTCTGTATCGCCATTTGGACCAGTCTCTGTCGTCAACATCCTCATCTTCCATCCCGAAACCTCGAGTTATTCACGAAATCGCGACTGAGCCAGTGACGTTTTTAGCATTCACTACTGCACCTGCATCAGTTTCCATGGATCCATTGTCATCGTCTGCTGTCGTAGATCCTTCGAGCCCCGGTTCTACTCCCACTTCGAATTCCCTTCCGACGCTTTCGCTCGTCATCGTTACCACCTCTTCTACTTATGTCTATCCAATTCTACCAAAACCTTCTAACCCTACGGCTGTTCTTGTTGACGAGATGGGGGCAGGTTTACGTTGTGCTTGTGTCGACTGGAAAGCACGTTGGGTTGTTTTGGGCAGAGACGAAGCAGTGGTTGGCATTGGAAGTGGTGGAAGGTTAGGTGTGGTTAGCTACGAAGGTCAGTACGACTCAGGTCTTTTGAAGGCATTCTTGGATTCATCTGATTGAGTCGCTTAGGGCGCAAGTCTTCCTTGTACACCCACCTGAATTATGTGGTCGTGGTCCTCCCGGCGTCAACGGCTACTTCCGCGACGCATTCCTCGAGTGCTACAACGAAAACTCCTGGTCCGCGACAACGGAAGCTCACTACCGATGCATCCTCGCTGTCGAACGTTTTCTCCTCAGGTTCTGCGAATGGGGTCACTGACCCAGACGCCGCACGGGTCGTACTCGTCGACATGGAGAACAAGATGATCGCATATGTCGGGGTGTTCGAGCGCGGTGTCCGGGACGTTGTGTCCGCATGGGGATCTGTGTTTGTCTTGGGGAATGATGGAGCGGTTAGTGTCTTTCAATTGCATGTGTACCTCTCATCAATTGAACGTTACTCACACAGGTCACTCGTTTGGCTGAGAAACCGACCGGCACGAAGCTCGCGCTGTTGTACGAGAAACACCTCTACTTTCTTGCGCTGTCGTTTGCGTACACACAGAATCTGGACACCACCGACGTGCATCGGCATCATGGCGATTATCTATACGAAAAGGGCGATTACGAAGGTGCGATGAAGGAATATCTGCAGACGATTGGTGGTGTCCGGGGAAGTTATGTCGTACGCAAGGTATGCCCATCAGGGGCCATTTTATATTTTAGTTCTTGCTTGCATGTTACACCCGCATATACTGACCTACACACAGTTCCTCACAGCCAATCTCACCCCACTCTTGATGCTTTACCTACAAGAACTGCATGCACACGGGCTCGCGAATGCCGAGCATACGACTCTGCTCCTCAATACCTATGCTAAGGTGGGAGATGTCGCCAAAGTGGATGCGTTTGTTCGCAGTGAGGGAAGAATTGTTGGGAACGTCGCGTTCGATGGCAAGACAGTCCCCGGGGAAGGAACTAGCCGGGAACCTCCGTTTGATCTTGACACGGCGATTCGTGTATGTCGACAAGCGGGGTTTTTTGAGCAGGCCGGATACCTAGCGAAAAGGTGGGGGAGACACGAGGATTATCTGAGGGTCGTCGTGGAAGATATTGGTGCTGGAAGTGGAGACGTGAAGGCGACCGAGAAAGCGGAGAAGGGAAAGGTAGAGAATGGGTACAGGGCAGCAGTTAGCTATTTGAGAGAAGTGGGCGGAGTCGGTGTAAGTTCTCGTCTCCCATTCATTCCTCGGGTGATAATTGATCGACGTTGGGTTCGGTTCCCGAACCGTTAGGCGGAATCAAACCTCGCCCGTTATTGTCGTGCTCTTCTGGACAACCTACCAAACGAAACCACACAATTACTCATTGATCTATGTACCATTTCTGGACCTCTACCGTCTTCAGAAAGTCCTCTATCCCCGGCACAAGGAACATCAGCGCCTTCGTATCTTGCTTTACTCTCCCTCTCAAGAGCACCCGCAGTACCTCCAACGTTGACGGGCAGTGACGGAGCCGGGAAGAAAGTGGAGGACAAAGAAGGAGAGGAAGATCTGATGACCGTATTAGCTGGTGGACCTAGCGCTCAATCTCTCGCGCCTCAAGTACGATCCACAAGCGGTCCAGGGACGCAGACGCCATCTAGGCGACCATCCCCAACGCTCTTCTTTGCCCATTTCGTGGACCATCCCGGGTGTTTTACGACGTTCCTCGAGACGGTGGCACAGCGGCGGTGGGGACAGACACTGGACGGTGCCAGTGGTTCGGAGTCGGGCGCCGTGGCTGTTGGTGCAGGCGAGGATGAAGAAGCAGAGAAACGGGACCAGGCCGCAGTATGGAATACGCTGCTGGAGCTCTATCTCGACGAGGGCATCGAGGGGGACCAACATACCCCGTGCGAGCACCACAAAGCCCTCCGACTACTCCATTCCATCCACCTTCCATACGATCTCACGCATGCGCTGGTCCTTTGCTCGAGCCACCAGTATACGCCCGGACTGATTCTTCTATGGGAGAAGATGGGTATGTACGAGGACGTATTGCGATTCTGGATGGAAGAGCACAACTCGGGCAGCGCGCCTGTGACGGGGTTTTCCGAATCTTCACCTTCGGTACAGGTTATTTCTGCGCTACGCAAGTACGGCCCTGATAATCCACACCTTTATCCGCTTGTCCTCCGGTTCCTCACTTCGACGCCTGCGCTCCTCACCACGCACCAAGCAGACCTCGAGGTCCTCCTGGAACATATCGAGACTGAGAAGATCATGTCCCCTCTGTCTGTCGTACAGGTTCTCAGTCGGAACGAGGTGGCGAGCGTCGGACTTGTGAAAGGCTGGCTGATGAGACGGGTCAAGGAAGGCGTGGAGGAGATCGCGACAGTGCGTTTCCCTTTGCTCTGTTCCCTTCGTTGACGAGACAATGGCATGCCCTCACAGGATCAACAACTCATCTCTTCTTACCGCTCAGAGACGAGGGCGAAATTGAAGCAAGTCGAGGATCTCGAGGACACGGAGCATCCGAGAGTATTCCACGTCACGCGGTGCTCGCAATGTAACGGTCAGCTTGATCTTCCGAGCATACATTTCATGTGCAATCATAGCTATCATCAACGGTATGTCTCACGCGGTTTTCTTTTCTCGACGATGTGCGGTTCTGATGGAATCACCGAACGTAGATGTCTCTTCGAGAATGATACTGCTTGCCCACTTTGTACCCGTCAACACGGCGTGATCCAAGAGATCCGGCGGAATAATGAACGTCTGGTGGACCAGCACGATCTGTTCCTTGCCGAGGTCAAGGACTCTGGCTTCAGGGCTGTTGCGGGTGGATTTGGGAGGGGATGGCTGGGCATTGGCGGGAACGTGGCGATTTCTGGATGAATCAGTCCGTGGGAGATGCGAGAGGACCCTTCCCTGCACTGCTGTCGCACATCTCAGATTATTATATAGCTCACATGGTCAGCAATATCTTGCCGCAATAAGTAATTCGTAAGAAACGAGTTACACATGGATTTCAAAGAGGTACATGAAGAACAAGCACATAGCAAACACAAACCTATGCACGCTTGCGCTTCAAATTCGGCTTCGAGTTCTGTCCCGGTACCGCGCACAAAGGGCCACGTTCGAGCGACGTGTGTTCTGGTGTATCGAATTCGATCCCGAGGTCATCTGCAAGAGCAGTAGCGTCCTGAGGCGGCAGAGAGTCTGTCACGAGCTGCCAAAAGCTAGAAGCAATGCCAGTCAACGGGCACCTCGAGGAAGCGTAGATGATGGGTATATGCGAACTGACGAAGTGAAAGTTTTCTTGCGACGACCCCATTCGGGTCGCCATTTGTTCCACTCTATGTCGAGCTGTGCGAGGTCGTCGGATGATATAAGCGGCACGCCGCTACGTAGCGGAGCAAGCCTCTCCGACAAACGGGCGATCTAATCAATAGATGACATCAACGACGATCTATGTAGACGGGTCTTACTGTCTGGTTCGCGTCGTCTATCTGAGCCTCGAGTTCGACGTCCGTAGGCGTGCCTTTGAGTTTGTTGAGCTCTGGTAAGTGTCAGACGGAACAGGCATGACGGGAGCGTCTTTCGAAACCTGATAGCAAACTCTTTACTTGCGCGGCGACGGTGTTGCTTGCCTCCTCGACTATTTTACATTCCGTTTCTAGAGCTGCCAGTTCGTCTGCGCCGAGGGTATCGATGTCGTTCTGATTCGCGACGTAAAAGTTGATCTTCCCTAAATAAACGCGTTTGAGCGTGCTGGGCATCATCGTTTCAGAGCGCATATACCGTATGTTTTCTGCACGATCGCGCCCTTCTCGGCGAGCGAAGCAAGGATCTTGGCCGTCGTTGTTTTCGGGACTGCGCCCTTCAAGTTGGCTGAAATGTCAACGGCACCGAACGGCCTGTTCATCTGTTGAATGATTAATAGCGCATATAGGCACTGGATTTCACTGCGATTACTCTTTTCATGTACTGCAAAATGGCATCCTCGGCTGCGGGTGAGGTGGGTATATTTCGTTAGATCCCCAAGTAGCTTATCCCCATACCTTCCTGTCCTTTCAGAACTTTGACATCGTTCCTGGCTTTCGTTGCCATGATTGTAAGTCAGACTCCCTTGTGGTTACGCCGTGGGCGCGATCGTCGATCTTTGACATTGATTTAAATCATGTGACTGAACTGTGTCACATCGTGACAATGACTCGTCAACGTTGGTTGATACATACCCATACTTACTTATGCATCGTGCCCTTTTCCTCGAAGAGATCCTGCATGTTATCTTTGTTCACTGTTGCCCCAAACCTTGCTTCTCGTCTCTGCCGGAGCAAGGCCACTCTACTCCTGACCTTGTCGCATTGGCTACCACATGTAGGTTTTCAAAGAGCCAGCACTGGACGTACTATGGGCGGAATTGAAGGATATAACTCCACTAGCAAGTTGTCTTCCTGGTGTATGTTTTTTGAATGACCCAATGTCTGGTTGCCCGGTGAGGCCTTTCCATTTAAATTTGTACGGGAGGTATTCGTTCAAGAAACTGAAAGAGACTGAGCGGGAAACAGTTAAAAGGTACACGTGCCGTGTCCGCGTTCTGTCCATCATGTATCCGCATTTCGATCCGGAATCTCTCGCGGATCTTTGTCTGTCATCTATGAGCGATCCACTCTTCCCCAACATTCGGCGATTGTACTTTTTCATCACCGATAAAACCCTTCCTTTGACCCACCACATTATTGTTCCAGAGTTGAGGCGGCTCTTCCTTCAGTTTGGGGTGTCAAATATCTCATCGTGCGAGAGCCTCGTCCAATTGCTTGGGCCTGGCTGTCCCAACTTGAAAATGATACAGATTACCCCCTTTTCTACACTGGTTGCCCTGGACGAAATCATGAATCGACACATTCGCCGCACCCTCAGGAGGTGGATTACTCCACTGGAATTAGCTTTGACATCGACACACTCTTTCATCTTTCCCGCCTGCCCGGCTTGACCGTGCTTTCGTTTATGCTCAGCCGCGAATTGATAGATCGAATCGCATCCTCCAACCACCTGCTTGTCTTTTCTGCACTGCGAATAACAATCGGATCGATTGTCCCCGTTTCCGGACTGTTTATCCACATGCAGCTGCCAGCTGTTTTGAATATACCTGCTTTCTTTAATGGCGCGTCTCCTCCGAGGCACGTTATCAGGTCATTCCTAATGGCGCTGCAAAAAACTTGTACTGGCCAGGTCACTAAGCATTTGACCATATCTCACATCACGGCTGAGGGTCTTGTGACTCTTGTCGACCAGAACTTGGAATATTCCGTGCTTACCCTCGAGGATATTTCACGGCGCTCAACCTCACCTGCATATACATCGATTAGATTGTAGATTTGAAAAACAGTGATTTCCTGGAGATCGCATCCCTGGGTCAGCGACTCATATCTCTGATCATAAATGATAATCATGGATGGAATCACACTGGCTGGCCTGGCGCAGTTCCTCCAACGATGCCCGTCTATATACCTGCTTTGCATCGCCCTTGATACACGGGGTTACACTTCCCCTCCTCAAATACGAACATGCGGAGGAAATCCCGCATCAAACCTTAGAACCCTAAACGTTGTTGACTCTGTTATTGAGGCAGAGTCTGTCCCAGCGTTGGCGGCTTTCTTTGCAGATTTTTTCCCGTTGCTCGCCCATGGTCCATTTTTCTTTAAAAGTTGGGGGAGCTTGATGACGCATTGCCATCACCGGGATTGAAAGGTCTATATGGAGCGATGGGAAGACATATGCACGCTAGCGAAACAAAAGTTACTGGAGCGGTCCGAGAGGTCGGGAAGTTGAAAGTTGTTGCGCTCGGAGTCATCAGGGAAATCATTGACATGTACTGCTTCCTGATGAGTCATTCTGGTCTCGCCTATGTCCTCGTTCGGATGAACCAGCATGATAGGTCACGGTGTACGGTCATTTGTAGTCCTCGAATGAGCAAACACGTGTCCCTAAAACACCCCAAACTTCCAAGCCCTGGCTCATTCGTGTCAAAATCGCCGCAGTGGTTTGAACTATCTTGGTCTAGTTGTGAACAGACCGGGACGTGTAAGAATATCTAACACTTCATTTACATTAACTGGATCCTAGTCGACAACAGTGGATGCATGTGTCAAGTACAAGTAATGACATATGAATGTGGTCTAGTGCGATAGGCAGCATTAGTATGTGTAGAGTAGAGTCTAGTAGAGTGTACAGTCTAGTTGACCAGTAAACCGGGCCATATTACCGTGTTGTTGTGATATATTTAGATCTATTGGATGTTTAACCTGCATTTGCAATTCATATGCCGGAGTCGAGCTGGGAAGCGGTCCGGCGTCTAGCGCGACAAGCCCTCGCGTGACTGTACTGGACGTCACGGCGAGAGAGAGATAAACCACATTCATCGCAGCTCACCCTCACGCGAAAGTGGCGGGTGATAACGTGCCTCGGGATATTTTCCCGTTGCAACGTTTTACCGCACCCCTCCCACAAACAAACCACCCGGTCCTTTCCAGTACTGCAAAACCCGTGGACCCGTTTGAGGTGGTTGCGTACGGCTCGGGCGTTTCCGCTCACTGCGGCGTTGCAAGGTGACCCGCCAGTCACACATTGGCAGATGTGGACGGTATTCGAAGGAACCGGGGTGGGGCTCGCGGTGGCAAGCGGAGCTGGAAGCGCGGCGTCCCCTCCAAAGCCATGGAAAGTCGACGTCGAAGGAAGGTGGATCGCAGCTTGCGTGTTGGTTTGGTTAGACGCGCTTATGGCACCGAATGCGACGTTTGTGGGTTCCGGGAGGCTTTGGGGATGTAGTGCCGTCAATGGGACAGAGGTGTACGGAAGCGCGGATGGACTGGGAGAAAGAGCTTCCGACGTCGTTTCATCCGCATGATGCAGTTGTTCGGCGGAAGGGATATCATATGGAGGTTCTCCGTTTGCGAAGCTTGAAGCCGCCACTGGATTATGTGCAGTTGACTCGTCAAGTGGCGGATTCAGGTAGCTTGGTAACGAAGGAGTGGACACCTCCAGAGGGTCGTCAAGAGAGGGAAAATTCGGTTCTGAAGGAATGGTGGCATGATAGAGAGTATCGGATAGTGGAAAGCTGTTGTCGACGAGATGACTAGGTCAATCGCTGTTTGCAGAGCAGTTGGTACACGTACTCCAGGTAATAATAAGGAAGGAGAGGAGGGTAGTTTTGCCGGTTGTGAATTAGCTCAGAACAAATATGATATAGACGGTTGAAGGTGTGGACGTCAACGACGGGACGAAAAGAGGATGTCGTGGCAATGTGTGCCATGTATAAGGAGAGACGGACCCCTTCGTTGAAGGTGAACAAATAGATCGGTGGGAGTAGTGCCGGGCTTTTATACTTGTGACTAGACCGAGCTAGCGCCCATCCGTTGCGCTGATCCAAGTGAGTTGACTTAAATAGTTCCTGTGGAAGCAACGCCATTCTGGAATTAGATAAGATGGCGTTTTTGGGCTGCGGATTCCTCCTTTTGGAGGGTTATCCAGATCCAAAGCAAAGAAGCAGTCAATGATGGTCCGTCACAGGACACTGAAATGATGAAGGGCCTAAGTTTTGTGGGCTACAGCGATTGTAACCCCAAGGACCAGACGTACGACGCCGGTCGGTATATCCGGAGCTTGGTTCCGTCCACTCTCCGAGACAGCATTTGATTTTCGTACAACCGAAAGTAGCTCGGCGGAACCTTCCCTTGGCGTTGTTATCTAGAACGACACATTGATCAGTGACGGCAACCTGGCGATGACAACACCAACGTGAGGAGAATCTATCAATCATCTTGCTCACCAGATGAAACTCAATGGTATTTAATTTGGAACTTGGCACTGGCAGCTCACCCTTCGCAGCGTTGTTATAGAATAGTGTTCGTAAGCACGGAACCGAAGGGTACCCAAAGTCCCATGCAGTAGTTGATCATGTTACGTCCAATGGTGATGTCCACATGATCCTGTCGCGCGCTGCCGGTAGAAAGGTCCCAAATCTATCCCGAAAACCATCCTGCCGCAAACCTCGCCAAATGATCGACGGAACCTTCCATGACAGAGGTATTCACACATGTGGACTGAGAGTACAGAATCGGGCAGAGGCGCCAGTGGGGCCTGGGCTTGCTGCCACCAGGTGTTGAAGTCGGCATATATGACTCGTGGGCTGACGAACGCAATTGTTGTCGGTGATCTTGGCCCGTAACTGGTTTCACCGATATGAGTGCCGAGCCAATCTTTGAATATGTATTCGTGCTCCTTGGCAACTGGCCACAGCATCCGAAAAACAATTTCATTGGTGAGAGGGAATTTGTAGACGCGCGGGTAGCGAGACCTCGAGGCTTTTGTGGCGGTGTGATAATTGTGACCTGACGGCATTACCAGCGCCCGAGGCGCATCAGCAAGTAGCAAATAACTCGTCTTCTCACGTCCGGCGGCTGCCTGTCCACACCTATTAGTATTGGATTGAGATTTATTGGGAGTGAACTTGAACTCATATACTTGAGCCCGATATGGACAATCTAGCCATCATCTGTGTACTCGGACACACTTCATCTTTGTTCCAAAGATTCGTTGACTGTAAACGCGCATATTCATCTCAGTGGCGCAGCGTGAGAAGGGGCTGGCAGGACGTGAACACGAGGCATGACAGGTTGGACAGTACGTCAAGACCATTCCATCTGGAGATTCCTTCACGCCGCATGTTGGTGGTGTTACAGTTGTAGAACCTTACCGAATTGACCCC
>JBBPQL010000171.1:0-45411 GCA_038092515.1 Boletus subparvulus | reverse complement strand
AGATTCACTCTTTTGTAGGTGAAGTCGTAGAGGGTCTCGATCTCGTCAAGGTGATCGATGGACTCGGAAGTACGAATGGAGTGCCTAAAGCCAAGGTCACGATTGCCAGGTCTGGTACTCTTTAGGTATGATCAAGGGGGAAAGTGAAAAGGTTGTCAGCATACACATATTGTACAATGTTAGTGCCATTTTTTTGACTACCCAGCGTGTCATGGCTGGTATGAAATGGTTGCCCGAAGGCTTTGAGGGGGGCCAAGTTACTCATTTGTGTTCATCGATGACGATCTGGCACTCTTTCAACAAGAGGGATGACCAGCCTATGAACTTCAAGTTGGCGTGGTTGATGTTATCAAACTAAAAAAGTAGGATATGCATCTGAAAGACGCCGTGTCTCTTTGGCGCCAGAAATGACACACTCTTTGTTCGTTGCTATGTGGCTTGGACTGCAGAGATCGGAGAAGCTAAGCTGGGTGTGGGCGAAGGCGCGAAGCGCCTCTCTGTGAGAACCTGGGGGCCCGGTGTCAGCTGGGCTGGGAAGGCCTCACACGCAATTAGTCGTGGGCGAACTGTTCCGGAGAACGCAACAGCAAGGGTCACGCGAGGTGATTCTGAGGAGCCCCTAAGGGGGCCGAAAGAATCAAAGGGTGCGGCGGGTGGGCGAAAAGAAAGAAAGAGGTCGGGCGCGGCTGGTAGGCTGCTGGTGAGAGAATGGAAAAGAGAGAGCTACCGAGTCGCAGCCACTCGAGCAAAGACGTACTACTAGAATGAACAACTGTGCTGCCAGTGATAATGCAGAAATTTGAAGACGACGAAGTAAGGTAGGAGATGCTATTGATCCGCTTTGAGGTAATGCGATCTCTCGTATATACCCTGCTAATCCAGCCATAGTAGCTGGTGTACGATGACGACACCTTGAATCAAATCCAAAAGTGTTGATTTTGGGTATAAAAGGAAATTCGCTTACCAATTCCATCCCTCTACTCATTCCGACGGTTCGTCTGTCTGTTGCACGTTGCTAACGAACATGTCTCACCTCACATGCTTTGCAGTGAACCCCATCTCATTCACGTGGTCGCAGACTCTTCTCTCTCCTTCAATCTCATTCTCCATTGTTCTTCCAGTGACACTGGCACTGTTCATTCGAGCTTCATGGTTTCAAATTCTGAACATTAAATGATCATGTACATTTCATCCAATACTGTCTTCTCTGTCTTCAATCCTATGTCTCGTGAACGAATGACTCGCAGGTCCAGGCTTGCCCGGAGGTATCGGGAATAAGTACTAAGTATTAGCTAATACTAGGTGGTCAGTGAACATGAGGCTTGGTCGAGGATTCAGACTCATTCAAGACAACTCAATCCCCGGTGTCCCTTCCGATACAAAGAACTCGTCCAGCTTCCCGACCGGTCGTCATTACATATATTCTTTACCTGCCATACATTGATCCCAAGTTCATTCGAACCAACTCTAGACAGCACCTTATTCGGAGCAGTCAGTTTTCCTGACACAAGATCACCATGGCCAGACCAGAGTGAGCACAACATCAAAGTAGTGACCCTCAACTAACGTCATTCGCAGACGGGTGTACAAGGTCGCATTATTCGGTGTCACTGGCTGCGGGAAGAGTTCAATCATCAATCTTCTCGCTGACAAGCCAGTGGCGAACGTGTCTACAGGCGTAGAAGTTTGTACAAGGCGCGCCCGATGGTACCCAATCTCAGTTGGAGAGAAGAAATTTCGAGTATGGGATACGATGGGCTTTACCCAAGCTGCAGCAAATGACATTGATACACTTTCCCCTTACGATCAAGCACACTCTCTCTTGCGAAATTTACAGGATGGCGTTGACCTTGTTTTGCTCTGTGCTCGGAAAGACGGAATCAACGCTTCGCTTCGTAACCTCTATTGGCTGCTGGACAGTTTTTTCTTTGGTGGTCAAGCTCGAATCGCCCTCGTCCTGACCCACTTTGATACCCCCGACGACCAATGGTGGGACCGAAACAGGAATGTCATCGCCGAGAAATGTAACATCCCAGTCCCGTTTCTCCCACATGTATGCATCACCACGGTTCAGAACGGGTACCCGCAACCCGATCCTCTCTACAATCAATCCAAGCAAGCACTGAAGATGCTATTGCATGAGCATGTTACCACCCCAACCCCGCTACGTCTTGATCTGGTCAGACATTGCTAGTGCCGCGCAAAGCTTAAACTTTCACTGCCAATTGAGCATTTCCGACGCTACGGCATTGGTGGAGAGGTTCAGGTTGCCGAAACGACCTTTTCATGCTATACTCATTGGAGAGTCGGGGGCTGGAAAGAGCTCAATCATCAATCTCCTCGACGGACAATCCGTAGCAGAGGTCTCCTCCGGCATAAACAACTGCACGCTGGATTGTCGCAGTTACAAGATCAACACGGGATTGCACCAGTTCCTGGTCTGGGACACAGTAGGGCTCAATGAGGTGCATGTTGGGCACGACGTATACGGAAAGGCAATAGAGAGCGCTGTGCACCTGATTCGCGATCTGCACAGGCAAGGTGGCGTTGACTTGCTTGTATTTTGCAAGAAAAACGGCCGGCCCACCCCTTCGGAATCGAACAACCTGAGGCTCTTCCAAGAATTCCTGTGCGAAGGTCAAACTCCAGTTGCGTTCAGTATCACACACCTCGAACATCAGAACCCCATGGAGAAGTGGTGGGACGTGAATGGAGAGGGCCTCCTTAAAGCTTACGACCTGAAGACGGGTGCGGTAGCTGGGCATGCATGTATCACGTCGCTAGCGTGGGGCGATTATCCTGACGACCAGAGGCTCCGCGACAAACTATCACTATCCAGGGAAATGGTACAAATTATGCTTGAGGATTCGATCTCTTATGGCAGCGCATTTACCAAGGACGAGGGAATCTGGGTCATGCCGTCCTTGACAAAAAAGCTTGAAGGATTTGTTAGGGTTGGAGACCCTCCAAGGAAGGATAGGCTAATCGTCAAGAACCTCATGGACCGTTGTGGGTTGGCCAAGGAACAGGCCGAGGAATTGAGTGAGTTGCTCTATACGGAAAGACCTCACGTCAGGAAAAGTGCAAAATTATGATACCCCCTTCTAAGGTATTTGAACTGTGTAATCTGTCTAGTTGCTTATGATGCACTTATGATGGTAGGTTCCGTGGTCCCTTTGTATCATGTACAGTAGACTTTCTCATAATGCATAAAAAATCTCATAATGCATATTAGGATTTTGTACACTCTCGGCAAACAACTGAATTGATTTGGTAGTAATCTCATAATGCATACTACTATGCATTATGAGCAAGTCTACTGTACCTGCTGTTGTGCCAGAAATTTCTTTCTTCTCTTGTTATGTGATCTTTGTCAGCCAGATGGACATCACCCACACTCACTTTGACCTTAAGCAATTGTAAGTCTACATCAGCAAACCAACCCTAGTCTGTTCAGAGCCATGCAGACTTTCACAGTGTCACAGATTCTACAGGAAGGTACCTACTAATGAAGAGACTCCCAGACATGTAGATGACTGTACATCAAGTTGGTAGTGTTTAGATCCATGAAACCCCTCACCATACACAGACTTGTGTACTCATGTACACCCTTGTGTACACTAATATAAACTGTAAACAATGCCTGTATTGAACAATTGACTCAATTGAAATCACAACAAATGGGGATGCCCAAAATTAATCTTAAACTGCATGAAACTTGCTATTGTGCAACACCATGCTGCTTGATTGGGGAGCTGTTCTGCTTTCGGCCGATCAGTTGTACTCTGAGTCAGAGTGGGTATCACATACCTGCCAGCCCAAGTGACTCATAGTTCCCTTGTTTTCGTGGCGTGCTTCAGTGCTTGGTCAATTTGGCGCTGCATGTTCATGTAGCCAGCGAAAATTTTTGAGTAAGTCACAAACTTGAACTGGCAGTCTTGTCGAGTACCATTTTGGGTGTACTCATTGAGGGTGGCCCGAAGCTGCAAACAACGTGAGTAATTACAGGAGAAAATGTAATGTACATACTGCAGTTGCCGTGAGGCATACTGCAACCTTGGGGCCTTCATGGGAAAAAACTTCCTGAAAAACTGAATTGAGCGATGATGATGAGTAAAAAAAGTCGGTGACAAGAGTGGCCAATGCCGGATGTGCCATATTGTTTGTCAAACCCTGGAAAGAAAGTTAGCAAGTGAATGACATGGACATTCAACAAACCTCGTGATCAACACCATCTCTCAGAAATGTAGCTTGATCAATCAATGTGTGAGCAAGCAACTGGTTGTCCTGCGCATTGCGGTGGGGTCTGATGTCGTAGAATCATGGCAGGGCCTCACATGCCTTGGACTTAATAGTTGACCACCATGTCATCATGGCCTCCCACAGCTGAGATCTCATGAGTACAATCGAGCAATGCTTACGATGTATGTACCAGGATGGTGAGCGGACTATGATAGTTGGGCCAGTAACCTGTGAAACTTGGTCAGTAAATGTGAGCCCAAATAGAGGAGACTTACCTGGAGGGACATTCTCACATCCGACGTGGGTTTTGCTGAAAATTTCTGTGGATGATGTCTCGAGGAATGTGGATCGAGCAGGGAATGGATTCTTTGTTGCACAATCACACTGAGCAATAAGCTTTGCCTGCTCAATGACTTGGTGAAATACAAATGGATAAGAGCAAAGCTTTGATGTGTGACCATCCAGTTTGCCGTCCGGCACTGTTACCTGGGTGGAGGCAGTCTTGGGAGGCAGGTTGGAACTTGCAGTTGCACTCCCCTTGGTGTTTGCAGTGGCCACAGGAACAGTAATCCCAGTAGAGAGTTGTTGCTGCTCGCGAATCATACGAAGTCATTCCAGTGATGGGGCATGTGGGAACCCATTACATTGATGATGTGCATGCACGACATCTTCTCTAGAATGCCCAGATTCGGCGAGTAATACGGGATCTAAAAAGACCTCAGTATTATCTATACATGGCAATGAGTCTCACCTATGAGTGAGTCGTAAAAACGAGGGTCTACGACCTGGGACTGAGTAGCTTCCTCCTCTTGGTGTTCATGATATTGCTCTGGAAGTGTTTTGTCAGTGGGAAATATGATAGTGTAAGCGTACATATGAGATTCATCTGCTATCGTGGTGAAAACGATGGTATTGGTTAGGTACAGTCATAATGTCTGGCATACATACTTGGAACCTCACCTTCTGCATTATTGTATTGAGCAGGAGAACCTTGTCAAAAGGGCCATTAGTAGAGGATTCGGGACACAAAATATACATACCTGGGGCATGTAAGGCTACTTCAGCAGCCCTCTCATCCTCATCAGGTAATATTTTGTCAATGCCGGGTTCACCGTACTTCTCAGGTTCACGGAGTTCCACCCATTGGAAAGGAGATTCATCATGGTTATTGTCAGGCTCAGTGTCGTCATCTTCATCTGCATGGTAGTGGTATGGTGGTGGAGTGGGTACCATAGCTTGCATCGTATCATTTAGATCATGGACAGAAAATGTTCTGGACAAGGGGCGAGATTGAGACTGGACCCGTTGTTTGATCTGAGAGCTCCTAAGTGGAATGGGTGAAGTCAACACTGTGGTCGGTTTGCCCCAAGACACCCATGACACTGGAGCTACAGAGCTTCCCTGCAACACGGGAGCCACAGAGCCACTCCACAACAGGGGAGTAGAGGAACTTCCCCTCAACACGGAAACTGCAGAGGCAAAGCTTTGGGAGGGTGGGGGAACCGAGCCTTGGTGAGATGAAGTGTGGGTGGATGGGACAGCTGAGTTGGCATTATCAAGGGGAGATGCAGAATTGGAAGCGGGGGGAGGAAGGTGAAAACCGAACCGTGAGCCTGGCTGAGACTTCTGCCATGTCGGTTTTGGCAGGGGGGTCTCGGGGGGGGGGAATCTCGGTGCTTGCTAAGTTTGAAGAAAGGAGCAAGAATTAGCAATGGACTTACCTTGTTGCCTATGCTCCCTTTTGAAGAATACACTCTCCGCTTGGATAACTCCTCCACTATGGGGGCCAGTGGGTTGAGAGGCTCGTTTGCAGTGGCGATATCCACCTGCGTGGCCCTACCAATGGTCTGGGTCTGCACGCGCTCAATGTTTCACATTTGTGTGATTTGACCCCCACTACCTTTGTTCGCCCTCAAAGATCGATGAGTTGACAAGAGAGCTGGCGCATTTGGTGAGCAGTGTGAGTGACTGACAGCAACTACAAGGTAGCGAATGAACTTACCATCTGAGGGAGCCTGATCAGTTCTTGTTTTCTTTCATAGATTCAAGCCGATCGCTGAATCATCGAGTTGGGAAGCCATGTCTGGCTCATCCACGGCTGTAGAACGTTTCTTCAAACCTTTTGCCATGTGAAACACTGCTAGTAGACCGAGGACTTTGAAAAGGAGTGCAGGTGAAGGGGCGAGGGTCCTCGCAGAAATTACTGCCTTTATACCATTATCCATGGTGGGGACCTGACATTGATGTGTAAGAGAGACTCAATTGGTAATGGATACTTACCTCTCGACACATGTTGAACGTCAACCGCACGGCCACGCCCTACTGCAGCCGATTCCGTTTATCATGATTGTGACAACTTGAAGCATCCCTACTAGCAAGTGTATGGCTCAAAAGAAATTTGATTGTTTATGTGATTCCAAATAAGGCATGTTCAAACTTGAAAGTACAGTGGATTACAACATCACATAGAGGATTGGTACTAATAGTGCAGTAATTGTAGGAGATCACCCATCACTCAAACAACCCTGCAGCGAAGATTCTGCCCTTCCGAATAGTAGTCAGTTTGAGTGGGGGCAGGTTCATTCTGTAAGCTTTGCCATGCCCGCTTCACATTTGTAGCGCCGCAAGACACTTCTTCAACAGAGTTGAAGACATCCATGAGCACATCCTCGATGGCCGCATGAGTAAGGGAGACATTGGTATCGGGATCACAGGAAAGTCGGATCAGCTTGTAGAGTTGGGTGATGAACGGCTTCATTGGCTCGAAGTATGGCGTGAGGTGGTCGAGTACAGTTTTTGATAGCAATTGACCCAGCTTCTGGTCATGTAGAGATTGGATGTCATTGATCGTCTTTGCCAACGCCCAGTGTTTCAGACAAGTCTGCTCAACAGTCTTATCATGGCGAACCTTGTTAGGTGCCTGATAAAGTATACACACCCAAACCAAGACGTAGATGAGTGACTTAAGGTCATGTGAGAATGTATGTACAAAGGTGCTGCATGGATTGGTATACTCCTGGAGGAGGTCGATCACCATAAACGGTATTGTACCCTATATATTGTTTAGTGTTGAATAAAATAGAATGGTGGAAGCTACCTACTGTGCGATTGTCGCTGGATACCCCTTGTTTTTCTGTGTTCAGGAAACTGGCATAATCAAAGTCGATAAGGAGTCTGCGGAGAAATTTCTTGTCGGTGATGACATCTTACTGTTTCTTTCGAGCATCCGACAAGGCAGGCCAATGGGTCTGACAAACAAACATGAGGAGGTTATTGAGACTGATGTCGTGGTGAAGGATACAATAAATGTCCACCAAAGTAAAATGAACTAGTAGGGAAAAGGTTGGATTCTGCATGAGAATCAAAGTAATAGTGCTTACCGTGGACGATATTGATGAAAATGCTCACAAGTTCTTGCAGAGATTTGAAATTGACAAGGGGTTCACCAATAGGCATCATCAGGAGATGTTGATGAATGCGCGTCTTGAATGGTGTTCCCCCAGTAAGAAATGCGGGTCAGAGCAAGTCGGTTGTCTCATCAGCACCTCCCACCTGGACTGTCCATGCTTCGACCAACTCGGGCACACTGAGAAGCCTGGCAATCTTCTGGAGGATTCTTCCTCTGTGACTTTTCTACCTTTGTGAGTCCAATAGTCCTTTATCACATACACTTTCTTCCCCCACTTGACTGACCAGGAGCTGGTTGCCCTGCCCCAGATCAAGTGACTGGCAAATATCTGACATATGACAGTATATGGTACATCACAAATATAGATCAACCGAGCTTTTGTAATTGCACCGGCGCTGCGAGGTCAAAATAGGATGGAAGGAGACAACGAGGAATCAACAAAGGTTAAGTCAAATCCAAGTGAGGCAGGGTCACCGAAGGTAAACACATAAAGGACGCGAACAAAGAGGTTGGCAGACTTGTGTATGTTGTATCCTAAAGAATGGATAGCACCCAAGTGGTTGAAGACATGGAGATGGAATTCCTGGTGGGTGATGGAGAGGGCAACTACGAAACATCTACAAGGCTGTGACATAAACATGGTGTATGCCTTGCGAGTGATAATGTGCTGCAATTGAGTGCTGTACACAGAGGAGGTGAGCTCGAGGAAGGATATCACATTGTGCCATGTGAAGCTGGAATGCGGATCAAGTTGACCACAAAAAATGATATTGGGCTTGATAGTGAGCTGGGAATTCTCTATTGGTTTTGTGGTGTACTGTGAGGACCAGATATGCAAGGGATGGGTTGTCTTCGCTTCCTTTGCCAATGATGCTGTAAAGTGAAGTCCCGTCCATCCCTTGAGACTGGACTCGTTGGGACTTGAAGGATCTGGGAATGATGCAATGATTTGGTTGAGCCAACTGGCAATGCCCAACTCTTCGCAACCGGGGAGGGGAAGGACCGTTGCCTCGACGATCTCCTGTGTGGAGGTGTTAGGAATGGTGCATGTGATGGATTGCTGTCTGAGTGAGCGCTTTTTTGAAGTCGAAGATGAAGTGGTGGTGGGCTGCTTCTGAGTGGCTCTGGACTGGCGCTGTGTGGGTGGGTTGGATTGGGGCCTCCAAGTCTGAGTCCTCAAACCCAAAGAATCACGGGCAGAGCTAGCAGCTTCGGTCGACTTGGACTCAGGCTGGCGCAGCACGATGGGAATCAGGGAGGGATCCCAGTAGTTACTGAGAAAGAGTGTCATGTATTGTTCTGTTTTTAAGTCCCGAGCCTTGAGAGTTGAGAGCTGGCACCAAAATATGATGTAGCTGTCTTTGAGACCGGCCTGTTTGTGTATTGAGGCATTCTCAAGTTCAGTGGTAAGTTCTGCATCAATAGTGGCAGCCTTGAGGAGTCTGCCATCTAGTGGAACTGAACACATTTTTGGGTGGAGGGGGGTGATAGAGTGTTCGGTGATCACATTTCGAGGATGAGGGGGAGTGGCGAGCATGAAGGTTAACGGCTTAGGTTGATACCCAAAAAAAATGAGATACAGCACTATATAAGAACCAGCTTAACGACAAGACAATAACATTCCATCCCTGCGCATCATCAACATGTGGCGTGCCTACTATGTAGCATCATCAGGCGAAAAGTGAGTAATATATCTGCTTATTCCAATAATGGTTCAGCCAGAACTCATTCGACAGCTTGTGACTTGTATGTTTGGTGAGGCGAGGATTTGCTGCTTTCCCAAAGTGGGGGATTGTCATATTCATGATTTTACCGAGTCAACTCTGGTCCTCCGGGACATCTCCGCACCTCCACAACTCTGGACTTGGTAGTCTCCATTAGTATCCAGTGTACTATCTCCTTTGGTCTCTCTCCATTCCATTCCTGTAACTCTGTACTTACATCTGTTCCTCTTGCCTCTTAGACTACTCCGACCCTGTGTTTCCACAGCACGGTAGACTTGTGCCTCCGGAGCACTGCTCCACTTCAGGACTCCACAGTACATACCAGTAGTATATAATCTGTACCTACACTCATGTACTCTAGTCTGAATATCAACTTAGACAAACTCTTTCTGTCTGACTCTGTCTGTCTGACTCTGTCTGTTCCCTCATCTGATCTAGGCTTTGGACTTCGGCATTACCTTCGTCATTGTCATTGTCTATCTTGAGCCCGTCGACATCACCAATGTCTCCGAGTTGCTCTGATCTGCTCCGCTTCTCCGGGACCCAATTAACAGCAAGGGCATAGCACATAAGCTAAGGCCAAGTCCCAACCAACTCCGACCAACTCCGGAGTTTCCGGAGTTCCTGCGAGGAGTTTGCACGGTCTTAACAGGGATCAAATGAACTGGAGAATGAAGATGGGACAACGGGAGCACGTCTCCAATTGGTCCGCCATTGCTCCTCATTGCACGCTTTAGAGCATAGAGACCTGCTGCTGCTGCATCTGTTGTGTGGCCAGGAGGAGGAGTGATGTTGAAGCATTGAACATAAGTGAGAAATTCATCTGTACCAAGCATGCAAAAAACAAGTTGAAGTTGAATGACCATATGTTCTGAAAGTATGATGAGGTAGGGATCAGATATAAACTGACAAACTCACCATTCAGGCCGCCTGATGGCCAGTCACTCTCAGCACATGGACTGAAAACAGCGCTATCGTAAAGTCCACACGGATGGTCTTGCGAAGGAGGGGTGACATTTACGGTTTGAGCAGGCTCGACTGTCCCAGTATGATGATAGTTCATGGTTTGGACATGAACCTTGGTCCAAACTTGTATCTTGTCTGAAGGTAGGCTGCAGTTGGATGTGGCATGTCTTCGGCCTATGATGGTATGCTCTACACCATTTGCACAATGATCAAGATAATCGCGAATTGCTGGACGGAGGTCAGGCAGCTCAAAGATGGTGGCAGCTTCATTGATGGTCATCTGGCGATGCGGTTTAACAGTGAGATGGATGGCAGTGGTGCGCGACGCAAACATACGTCTCGGGTGTAGTACATTAGATGACGTGTCATTGATGAGCAGATTGGCAATCTTAAAATAGTTGATGACCTTGCGTGTGGGAGTATGATGAAACATGGTGTTGACCTTTTTGTCATCGGGTTCATGGTTGTTGTTGGCAAGATCGTTGCTGCTGTCATGCTTGTGGGATGAAGTGATTGAGGTGGCGACATCAAACTTGAAACATTTTTCAGAACGGTCCAAGTGGCGGGTGATCTGGGTGTAATAGTTTTGATTGTTCCCTGCCATGCAGGGTTCTTTATTTCCATCACATGGGCATGCTCAGTAATGTCTGCTGACCACTGCAAGGGGGCACCTGAGGCACAAATGGAAGGTACGATATGCTGCATGAGTTCAAGCTTGGGAATTTTGAAGTGCTCGGACCGTGCACCAGCAGTTATTATGGCATGTTTGTGGGCATGAAATGAGGCCAATGCAGCGTTGAGCTTAGCCAATGCCCACTCATCAAAGACAGGCATCTGGGCAAGATAGCGAAAGTCCAGTAATGCACGGATAGCCGTGAGGAAATGCAAAGGGACTGCACTAGCAATGATGCAAATGATATATCATTGAATGGAGCGGTGATCACGACCGGTCACTTATTTCAGTTTTGAGATCCCATCACCAAATGAGCGATAGCCAACTAGTGTTTGCAGGAGACTGAAGCGATAGTTGATTTCGTCTGCCCCTACAACGGAGATGCACCACTGTGTGTCATGGTCCCATGACATCCAGAAGAAGTGGTGAAGGGGTTCGACTTTCAAGAACCGGGCCAGGCTTGATAGAGGCCAGTCCCCCCAGAAGGGTTTGTGAACGCTGTTAAGTCCATATGACTTTGCTACTTTGAGAAAAGCAGCGAAATCATCGGGGTTGACTTGGCTACACAATGTGGCGATAGCGCAGAGAGTATGCTCAGCAGTTCGGGGATCGTAATGCGTATCATCGCCGAATTGATGGTAAGTGGCGATTGACATGGGGGATGACCTTGGGCTCGTGCATGACAACAAACATTGCTCTGGTGTGTCCGCAATATATCTGACAAGTGGCGTATAGCAATACCTTAGGTTGCCAAGAGGATCGTTCATGATGATGCCAATGGCTGCAGCAATCTTCAAAGATGCAAGTACCAAATCGAGGCAGTGGTGGAACAATCAATCAGAGAGGAGCAAGCGAATACAGGACTTCTTGTGAATGAATGACAGAACTGGGAGCAGAGCGAGTAATAAGTGGGCATGAAGAGAGCCCTTGCTGTGAATATCAGAAGCGATGTTGGTGAGACTCAGAAGCAGGGGGTGCGCCATGCGATTCCCAGACATCACAGAGATGTTCATTTTGTCCAATGACAAGACGACACCTAGCAGTGTCGCACCCTCAGGCAGTTGCGTCTATTGGAAATCAGCATACCACATTGAGATCATTTAGACGACTTGCCTGTAATTCCCATGCATGGTCACTCGTGAGCCATTCATTGTATATGCCCAACAGTCGAGCGGCAGTGGACCACACTTTTCGGGGCACAAAGTCAATGTGGTGCTTGAAGAAAGGGTGACTGAGAATGCTTTGGAGGCATTCAATTGGATCACGATGGAAGAGTGTGATGGATCATTTTGTTGGGTGTGTGGGGCATATAACTTGTGAGCGCCAGAGAGGACCGGAGGGCAAGAGCTCTGCACGACGGTGTAGATCTCTCGCAGTTTGGAATGTGATTGGGAGTTGTTTTATCTATGCATATAACTGATCAGCTATGAGCAATGACAGTCAATGCGCACTCACCAACAGCAATGAAAGAAAGCTGTTGATCGCAGCCATGCCCAAGCAAGAGTGTAGCAGCCACGATGCAATTTGCCAGTCCTGTTGGGAGGTGAACAGATAGTATAGGTTTTCCTTGCGCAACTCGCCATATTTGTCAGAAAAGAACTGATCCATGAAAGTGCTCCCATGCAGAAAAGTCCGTGATGCACCTGGAAACTCTTCAATGTTCCCTGGGAGAGGCTCTCCAGAGTCTGCAGGATTCTGCAGGTCCAAGTTCTGCAGTTGATTGTCATGCAACATGTCATCAACATCCATTGGGTCGTCTGAAATGTGTGAGTGTCCATCTATGTATGTCCATCTGCACGAAATTAGCTGGTTCAGGAGATGGTTGACGGATGCCGTGAATGTTTTGGCCGAGAGATTCAGGATGATGTGAAGAGCCTGAGATGTTGTTGAGGAATGTGCTGCAAGCCGACGAAGGTTGATTCATGTGCTGGAGGACATGGGTTTCACTTGAAAATCTCTTCCCGCATCAGGGGCAGAACAAAGTCTTCTGGATATGTGCAAGGGATTTCTTTTGCTTTGGCATGAAGGGGGAACGCGAACTTTGAAGACTGAGAGACTCGGACGGACCGTAACAATGTGAAGAACACTATTAAGGAGTTTCAAGCAGAGTCACATGTAACACATAACCGCATCAACATACCTCCGCTTAACCGTTGAGTACTTCAACTCCACTCATAACATGCGTCCCTCAACCTCGGGCTCTCAAATCAGCCAACTAGGTGACTCGAATGTTCCACCAAAGAAAGAACACAACCTCCCTGACATGGACGATGTGCTCATTCAAATGGAAGAAGTTGCTATTAGTGACTGTGGCTGGGTAAGTTCCTGCCCTTTTTTTTGCTTCTGCGTCCAAAAACTCACCAAGCCTGAAGGGTC
The DNA here is from genome assembly GCA_038092515.1 of Boletus subparvulus. Classification (NCBI taxonomy): domain Eukaryota; kingdom Fungi; phylum Basidiomycota; class Agaricomycetes; order Boletales; family Boletaceae; genus Boletus; species Boletus subparvulus. The sequence continues at coordinate 32,021 of JBBPQL010000171.1, read as the reverse complement.
TTGTTTCAGCACCAAGCACCTCTTCCAAGGCAGAGCTACTCTTAGAGACAGCGCGAGCGGAGTGCAAGCTGTGCAAGATCCAGAAACAATGTGCAGATCAGCTGGTTCAGTGCCACCTACTATGACTGGAGTACAGCCGCCTGCAGGTTCAACGAGCAGAGCGACATCTTTTGGAGGCAGAGACTCATGTTGGTCGGGCATGGTTGGTCATCAGGCGGTGTGGATATCCCTTGGGTTTCAGAACAGGCGATGATGGTAAGTAAAATCCCCTTGCAATCTTTCAAGCACAAAACTAACCATTTCCCTCCAAGTGTCACTGGGATCTGAGCCTCCTGATTTTCCAGCTGGAGCATAACTCTGGCATGTCACGGCAGTATGTATTATTCAGGTTTATACCGAACATATGTCAAATTTATGTCAAATTACTATGCTGTAACTTAGAAATATACAATATCTTCTCCAGGCGTGTGTGTTTGAGCGAGCGATCATGCTCCTTGCCGAGCCTTGGAACCGCTGCTAGTCCAAATTGTGGTGTGATCACCCAAATCTCAAGTTATGTACATAAAAGGCTGCCACTCAGTTACACCACGACCAAAAGTTCTGCGACCAAAGTTCCTTTAGTAGTAATAAGTACTCTCCAACAAATGATAAGTTCCTTTCTACCGACTGTCTTGTGCACCCCTCTCATGCTCCCGCCTGCCCGGATTCCACACTACCTCGCATTATGCAGTGCTCCCAGCTCCCCCAACTCAGCTCCACATGTGCAACAACAACAACAACAACAACAACAACATCGTCTATGCAACCACATCATGATGGCTACATTGTCGCGTGGCCAGCGTGTGCGCCAGTCGTCTCCAGCACCTTCGAGCTCGCATATCGCACCCTGGGATCGTTCCTGCACCATCCATAGTTGTATCCCATTGACCCAATAAGGACTTGACGCGACCATATTCGGATGAGTGTATCTCTTGATTCTCTTCACTCAGGTTGGACCAACTCAGCGATTCTTCCAGACTTCATCTTCATTTGTCCTCAACAACAGGGTGGATTCGGGTGGTCTTGGAATCAATGAGGGGTGGTGTGGGGTATGTCTATTGTCATCCATTTGTACCGTTTGTGCTGACTTGACTTGACTCTAGTAGCTAGCGGTCACATATCAAGTCGTTTCGACTTGCAACGTGTGCTGCTTGTTGCGCAGTCCATCTTGCATCATTTCCCATACATCCTGTTGCCGCTGCCATTGCTCTGGCAGACCAGATCCTCATTGGTGTCTCCCAATGCACCTCGCTCGCCCCTATTGCCTGGTTTCTCGACTTGGTGCATTCGCTTCGCCGCCACTGCCCCTTATCCTATCGTGCTCTGGGGCCTCCTTGGTATGTTTTGGTGCTGTCTTTGTTGTTTCTGTGTGTTACATTGCCCTAACCACCTCTCAACTCGACTTGCTTACCAATGCCTGCTCCAGGCCATCCAACTTGACATGGCGCGTTCGTATCGCTGCTGTATCTGTTCCGCTCGCATTCAGGGCGTCCTGGGTCGTTCTGGAGACTGTATGGTGTGGCTGCTTTGCCACCCAGCTTGTTGGGCTTGTCTCGAGCTGTCCCTGGCTCTCTGCCGGTAAGTCTTCTTGCTTCGGTCGGGTGCTTTGTCAGGCCTCCAGGGTCGACACTCATTATCACTGTCGTTGCCTTGACCCTTGAGCCAGACTCTGTCATCACGTTCCGGTTGGCTCTGGTATCACCAGTTTTCAGTGGTGCATTTGCTGCGATCACTACAGTGGTTGGCTGCGGTTCGGAGTTGGTACTAGTCCTTATGATCCAATCAATTAAAGTTGGCTGTGCAATGTTCACATGGTGTCTCCAAGTACTGTCTTCAGCTACACTACTACTAGTATGTAAGTACTAGGCCAACTTAAAGCCCAGGGCTGGGCTGAGCTGAGCTTGAGCCCCCAATGACAGTCCAGCTTTTGATTTTTGTAAGCCCGACTCGGAGCCCCATGAAGCTGAGCCAGGATGTGCTGGCTTGCTACTAGTGATGTGCTGGAATGCTAATGAAGTTCTTTTGATCATGCGGAGATTGGCACCACTGGTCGGTGGCCGAGTAAGATAGTCTGGAGGCCGGACAAGGGTGCTGAATGCAGAAAAGCATTAAGGAGCGTTGAGTCGGTGTCGGTGAGCGGTGCGGTGAACGGCGATGGTAGTTTGACTGTGGTTCGAGCAGTTCATGAATCCAACCAAAAGTGTTTTCTAACCACAGAGTACACCGCTTTATAGTCTGGGAATTCCTGGGACTGTCAGACGCTAAGCAAAGTGATGTAAGTGAAAGAGGATAAATCAAATATGGAACACTTCAAGTATTTGTGCCTAATGAGTCACCAGTGAGTCCGATAAAACTAACCAGTGCTCAGTGAAAGGATAAAGAAAGATGGTGAAGTCCGCTGTATGGTCTGATAAATACTGCGATATTGGAAAGGAATAAAGTGCAGGAGAGAAGAAGGTGAATGTTTAAACAGGAAGAGTAATTACTGGTCGAAACCGGTATAGTCTGAAATAAGCCAGCGTAGTCCGGTATCGGTAGCATAATAGGAATCTTGGAATAGGGAGGGACACGATAAGAATGGCTCAGGAGTAGGGGAAAGTCTGGATACCGACCTAGAGATGTACCAATCTCTACAATGCAGTCACTGGCACTGACAGCGTAAGGGTAAGTTGGGCCCCGTGTAAGCATAGCTGCCAGTGTGCGACAATGGAGTTCAAATACTTTTGGGTCGGATCAACTGGCCGATCCAACTCCGCTGAAACGAGTCCATACCTTGCTCAGCATCTTGACTCTGGTGGCCTCGCTCAACAACAAGCACCTCGACTCCGGTGACCTCACTCAACAGTGAGCACCTTGACTGGAGCTTCCGCCCCTTCACCCCTGAGCTAGCTTTGCACTGCTTCCCCTTGCTCTGCGTTTGACTTTGCATTGCGTGGAGACACTCCCTGGACTTTGCATCCACCGAATTGCCCCATTGCCACCTCATCAGAGTCATGCAACAGTGGGGTTGAAGATTCTGGGAGTGCCCAGCCCTTTATTCTTTTCTTCCCCTCACTGATCAACATCTGATCTTATTTTCCTCACCGTAAGTCACGCTTGCCATCCCTTCATCACTCTTCACAGCAATACATTGACTCTAACTGATAGGCATTCGAGATGGCTACAGCCCTCACACAATATCAATGTCAAACCCGTGATCACAATAGTACGTATGTTCCTTGAGTCTCCATTGTAACTCAGGCACTAACTGTTCAAAACGACATTCACGTCCCTGGATGCTAAGGTGCTGGCATGTTCCAGCGACAGCAAGTTTGTTATCTCAAGCCCTAACATGGACTTCGTCCCCGAACCACATCTTGCCAGTGAAGTCCTTCAGGCCCATTGATTGTTTTCAATGGCCCCAGCTCTACGTGTCTCAATGGGGATTCTCCGTGTGTATTCCCCACCAAGAAAACCACCCCAATTCACAATCACTTTGCTGGGCATGGTATATGCCAACACCTGACGATGTTTGGGAGAGCCCTGGTGTGCCTCAGGGTTATGGCTTCTTGCAGGATGAGAAGGTATTAGGTCTAGACTCTTTATCTTACATGGCTTCCAAACAGCACGTGCCATGGAAGGTGAAGCACACCAACAAATCCGATGTCACTACAATGTGGCTGAAAGATTTACAACACACCATCGTCATCCTTCATACCCAGCTTCAGCCCTTCATTGATGTACTTGGTTGGTTTGCTTTCACCCAGCGAACTTTTTTTAGATATCTACAGCTTTATGGAATACGTCAAAATCATCCAACCTCGCCTCGCCCTCCCCACCATTGTGCCCTATCCAGTTTGTAAACACTGGATGGGGTGCTTCACTTATGACACCGCACTCTGCAACAACTTCTTCCTTGCCGGTATTCCTGTATGGTTGGTCCGGACCAGGTATAGCATCACACACCACACGATCATTGAAAATCCCATTAAATACACATTTCCGGATGCCATCTGCCGCTCCCTGTACAGCGAGCTGGGGAAACCCTCCGTTCCCTATCCATGTCTCTATCGTGGCTCTAGTGGTTTAGAACGCCACAATCATACTTGGAGCAGATATGTTGCATTCTCTGCGAGTGTACAGGCCTCTTCTCATGTCGGAAAAACTCCAACACATGCTAAAACGAAGAAACAATTGAGGAATGGGATAGAGGTTCCAAAGGGAGGCCCCCTGAACTCTAAGCATGGTACGTGCTATATACCTGTACCTGGTGCTCTCACTTAGTCCAATGCATCAGCTAAAATTTCAGGCCGATGGAAAGACACGCTCCATCCATTCATACCTGGCACTTTCTAGTGCTGGGCATTAGCCATGAAGTGAGTGGCAGGTCGGAAGGCTGTGTCATCCTCGCAAGCTCAAAAAGTCGATCCAGGTTATCGTGTCCCAGATCCCTTGTTACTCTTTGGAGCTCAGTCCACCGAAAAACATCAGCGATACATCATCAATTGGCTCGCTGTCCATCTTAACTGGATAGAACAGATTGACAGCGACCCCCTCCAGAAAATCCCCACTATGCACATGTGGCACGATCTGCTGAACAATCATGATAGCTCGTTGTCTGAGCTGTTGGCTGAGAATACTGTTTCAATGAAGTCATCCCAGGTCAAGTCGGCAGTATTGCATGTGTTTGGACCTGCATGCACTGTCTTTGCGCTCGGAGGAGAAAGCCCCCCAAGGGGGGTTGTACAATGGCACAATGAGGATATTGACTTTGCCACTCTCAGCAACCCTCCCCCTGCCTCATCTGTGCCATCCTGTGGGAAGTGTATGAACTCGGATTTCGGTTCAAGCTTCTTGCCCTTGACCAAGCCCTTGTCCCTGAGCTTTGGAAGAAGTTTCCAACGACTTGCAGGGATTCTTTCGATGGGATCTTCCCCACACCCTGTGGCCAGCCCTTTTGGCGTGTGCCCCTGCCCAAGTCAGCTGGCTCTCTAGGGTTAATGGATCGCCTGACAGATAACTCTGACACACTTCGACGCTTATGCGTATTCCTCGTGGGCTGGCCGGATGCTCCCTCCTCCCTTAATGCAACTCCTTTCGGTTTGTCTGGGGATCAACTACGGCTGTGGGAGTTTGAACAAGCGTCGCAGATAACCATGTTTTATGTCAAAACTTTCTATCAACACTTTGGCTGTGCTCCCCTCATACCTCACCAATTTCCCCCCGAATTTTTTTGATTGTTGTATTTTCATTTCCCCTTTCTTCCGTCACATCCCGCACCCCCGAACACTAATACTCTTTCAAGTCACAATGTACTTAAAATAATCACTGATTGAGTGATGTTAGTGATTTGTAACCTGAGGTTTCAACATTCTGTCTGCCCTGATTTGCTGTTACTGTTTGACGAGATCACCCTATTGTAACCTTCCCTTTTTTGACAGTTGACTAATTTCATTTTCTTCCTCAGTACCATCCACTGAAGTTATTGTGGACATTCACCAATGTCCTGTCCTCGCAAAAAGAACCCTTATTTGTCTCCATTCATGTCAGACCCACTCGTATCCCACCCACCTTCTCCCCTCCATCTATGGTTCACTAATCTCAGATCTATTTCCAGGAGCCACATGATGCCGACTCATATTCCATTCACGAGTATATTTCCTCAGCTGCATTTTTCCTGCATGGGCACCCTGTTACCTCATTGCTAATTTGAACCTGCAAGACAGATGAGTACATCAAGAGATGTGTGTAATCCATGAGGCACCATTCTAACATTTTCTCCCAGTGTAGTCCCTTTTCAGAGCCTTACCCACATGCGCAGATGATGTGAAGCTCCATAATCCTTTTCCCTCACGTTTCACTTTTTACGGAGGTGCTTTATTACTGACTATCATGTACAGGTGTGGAGAGTATTGTGATCGCACATTCTCTTCTTCATGAGGGCTTAATCAACATCGTTCATCATGCCTGACATACCAAGCCTCCCATGCACGGGTGCTCACCAGAGTGAGTACTACTTTATGTGTACCTGAAAAGTGTTCAAGGTCTCCCAGCAAGGCAAGTTTACAATGACAGTCCTTGTGTTACGCCTCTTTGATCTCATCTGCTTTGCAGGTCAGAAACCCCGCTCAACCAGCCTCGCACCCCCGTCTCGATCAGGATCTATCTGCCGAGCCAATCATGGTCTCTACAAATCAAGTGTGTAGTTTTTCACCAATTTCTTGGGCTTTCCTCAACACCAAGGACAGGAGGCTCTCAGGAACTGGGACCCATGTAACTTGGGCTCCCCATGCGAAACCTCTCATGTGGGGCAGCCTGAGCTATGTCGTTCTTCCCCTGGACCACCAATGCAGTCCCATCATCAACCAGTTCCTGAGGACTGAGGATCTCGACCTCATAGGCTACCAGCAAGATTCTGGGACCAGTTACATGAGCCCCCTGTATCAGCCGACGTTCCTCCAACTACAGCGTCAATGGTTTGCCGCGTATTCCTTCACATCTTCGATTCTTTTCGGACTGGACTGAATTCATTCGGTATTGCACGTGAATACCAACACCAACCAACACATGACCCTGATCGATTTGTCTTCCAAGGTGATTTAGCTTTTTGACTGCCACTCACTGCCTCTCCTGCAGATCGCGCACCACCCTGGCCATGGGCTAATATGACCATATGGCGGTTGATGACATGGGCGATGACTGGCAGTCGACAGAAGTCTGCCACAGAAGTGACACGACTTGTCACTGAGGTCATTCAAGCCTCAGATTTCACGTGCGAAGAACTCACCGGTTTCAATGCTCAGACGGCTACTGGCCAGTTTGATGCAGCTCAGCAAAGCCTTCCAGAATATCACCCTTTTGTCAGGGACAACTGGAAACAAACCAGTGTGGACATTGTCATACCTACCAGGGAGAAAAGCAACATGGGGAATGGACAGGACTTTACTGTTGATGGTTTCTACTATTGGCCAATCCTGGAGGTCATACGGGCCGTTTTCATCGACCCCTTGGCCAAACAGTTTCATCTGATGCTCTTTAGAAAGGTAAGTAAGCTATGGTAGTGTTGTCACTTACTAGTAGAGATGACATAGAAACATTATGACAGATATGGTGGTCACCACTCATGGGTGAAGAACAAATCGTGTACAACAAACTCTACATGACAGACGCTTGGAACAAAGCCCAGGATGAAATCCAGAAGCACAGATGGACGGACAGGTGCAAGCTGGAAAGAGTCATCGCTGGCATCATGCTGTGGTCAGATTTGACGCAACTGGTGCAGTTCAGCCATGCATCTGCATGGCCAATATACCTATTTTTCGGTAATTTATCCAAATATGCACGCCAAGCAGCCGACACGCAAGTCTGCCATCCCATTGCATTCATTCCACCGGTGAGTATATGATCCCTTTATACTGGATACTCATTTTTCTCAAAGAGATATTAGCTTCCAAATTCCATTCGCAGGTTTCTTTTGAACATTACAAACTGCAAGAACAACACCAACCTTCTGGCACATTGCAAGTGGGAACTCATCCACACTGTATGGAGAATTCTCTTGGATGACGACTTCGTTGAGGCATACTGTGATGGCATAATAATCGAATGCTTTGATGGTGTCAAGAGGCACATGTATCCCAGGATCTTCACCTATGCTGCAGATTATCCTGAATAGTGCGCAGTAAGCTAGGATTTGACTTATTGTCCTGACACATTCTCTAGGGTACTTCTGGCTACTATACATGACAAAGGGATTTGCCCATGTCCATGTTGCCATTTACCGAAATCATCTTTCCATCATCTAGGATTTCTGAGCAACATCTCTTTGAGAATGACACAAGCTCGGCGACACTGTCAGCACCTTGTTCAAGCAGCTAGGCAAGCCTTGTACAACCTTGGAAAGCCTTTGAAGAGTACGGTTGTAGAGCGCATCCTAAAGCCCTATTCTCTGGTTCCCACCATGGTGAGGAGAAATCCCTGAAGCCATCTAGGCCGCTAACTTGATCCTTATTCATGCAGAATGCTTTCACTGAGTGGCTGTCACAGCTAGGTTTTAACATTCACCCTGCTCTGGTGGTTGATATCCTGCACAAGTTTGAACTGGACGTATTCAAGTCCATCTTGAAACACCTGCTTCGCCTCATCTATGCAGTCGACCCCAATTGCATCAACATTTTGAATGAAAGGTAGCTGTCCTCGAGAACTTCTCACTTTCATACAAGGTACTGATTGTTTCATTAGATTCAAGGCTGTTCCACCTTTTGGGAAGGCTATTCACCATTTCCCCGACAATGTTTCGGACCTTAGCCGGTGCCCAGTGTGGCACTTTGAAAATGTCCTGCAGGTCAGGGTTAACACATATCATAACTGGGGGCCACAATGCTAACATCCTGCATGTACTAGTGTGCAATGCCAGTGTTTGAGGGATTACTGCCTCCCAAGCATGAAGACATAGCTCAAATCCTGATTTTCTGCCTGGCTGAATGGCATGCATTGGCAAAGCTTAGATTGCAAACGGAGGACACTCTGGCTCTGCTCGATCAGGCTTTCCGGCAGATCGGTGCACAAGTCTGTCAGTTTCAAAGAGTGACATGTGCCACCTTTGAGACCAAGGAGCTACCTTAGGAGTCCACTCAAAGGCAGAGAAGAGAACTTGCAGAGATGCAATCCAGCCACAGGAAGACGCCAGCAAAAAGTTCACCCCTCCCAGTATCCTTCAACATCAATACCTACAAGTTTCATGTGCTTGGGGACTACACTCGAGCGATCAAGACCTTTGGCATAACGGATTCATACTCCACTCAGATTGTCAGTATACTCCCTCTTCTGATATGCAAGCCTGAGCTAAAACATGCCAAGGGTGAATGAGCCCACTGATTGATCAAACACATGTATGGAAGCTCAAACAAGAAGGCAGTAGAAGCGCAGTTCAGCAGACAAGAAAGATGGCAAACAATTTTACGATGACAGACCAACCTATCCTTGGACTCAGAGGAGATGGACAATGAGAACAATTCACCCCTGATTCACCACTTCATGACCACCAAAGCGAGACAAGATAACATATTCAGTCTCCCCCAATTACTTTGTGAGAACCATGGAGATCCTGCATTGAAGGTATGTTATATTGATGCTCTGTTTACACCTTGTTTGATGTCACTGGCACACTTGTTAGGAGGATTTCATACAACTACTGAAGGACCACCTGTTCTCCAGGTTGCTAGGATTGGACAACAACAGTGACGAGCGCAGCTTCACTGCTCAGCAGCAAAATGCCATCTGATTCACCAATACAGACATGGTCGTCCAGTCCAAGGTATTTCACATCAACTACACCACATATGATATTTGCTGGGACCACGATACCATTAGAATTGCATGTGGGAATATCATCATGGTAGCATCAAGGGATGACGAGCACCCATTCTGGTATGCCCGAGTGCTCAGGGCCTTCCACCTCAAGATTTCTTTTCATCAAGATGGCACGACATGTTCAGAGCAGATGAAGTCCTATGGGTTCGCTGGCTCAGTGTAGATCATGACCACAAATGGGGATTCAAGGAGGCTCAACTTTCCAAAGTCGGTTTTGTCCCTGATCACCCTGATCATGGCCCTTTGGTTTCCTAGACCTGTCATTGGTCCTCCGTGGGTGTCACTTGATTCTGTCATTCTCTGATGGTCGTACAAATGAGCTATTGGTGCCTGGTCCCTCAATAGCAAGGCTGCCAAGAGAAGTTGGCGATTGGGCTGCTTTCTATGTCAACATGTGAGCAGTACTACTAAACTACCTGACCATTCCGGTTTTGGCTAACAATCACAGATTTGCAGACCGTGATATGTTCACTAGGTTCGCCGGAATTGGTGTGGGCCACGCTCCTCTGATGCTTGGCGGTCAAAGCCCAGCTCTGGTCATAGAGGCAACTAAGGAATCAGATGAAGGAGAAGATCTCGGCATGCAAGTAGATGCTGAGCATCAGGCAACACATGATGAAAATGAGGATGATGTCGATGAGGCCGATATGTCAGAGATGATGATGACGACAATGACAATGACGACAATGACGACAATAACAGTGATGATGATGATGATGATGATGATGATGATGATAACAACAATGAAGAACTTGAAGATGATGCAGCCGATGATGGATAGGTGAGGAACTATGGAGGGGGAAAAACGGGTACTCCGAGCTGTACTACACATTACTAGCAGGGCAATACCATTCACTCCTTACCCAGTTAATCGGTGTGACACTCTTGGCAGGCTAAGTCAACTTGTACGAAAATGATTGGCTCTGGGCATTCATTATTTAGTTGACAAGTGCAACACTAAAGCTGCATTGCTCCTCATGCATATCAAAGTACCCTATCTGGTTTCAATTTTTAGGAAATGTCTGGGTCACATGTTTCTGGTACTACTACGATGGTGGCCAGGCTTAACCAGTGGTACCGTAAGTGGGTACATTAGCCAAGGTTCATAAGCTCAATCTAGTGATGGTGTAGTTTGACGAAGTAATTTCAACCAGTTGATAAATTTTTATTGAATGTGATTATATCATAATGATTACATTAGAAGATAATTTATTTTGAATGTTCATCTTGCCCCTAAGGGTCCTATAAGCCCTGGTATAGATTTACGAGCCCCTGGCAACAAGTGTTGGGGCAACACCATTGTCCTTTTGAATATCAGGGACTTGTACTTTTCCTAATGCAAGATCAGCCTAGCCAAGATGATGAACAAAACTCTCTCGAGGTAGCAGGGATCATCCTGTCGCTGGAAGGGTGAGCTGATCCCAATTCGTATAGATCATTGACCAACAACCCAATGGATTACATTACAATCCTCCAGAGCTGGAGGCTGGCAGCCATGATGATGACAATGCTCTGCTCGAGGTAAGAATTGGCATGGTTCCCCTAGAAGAGCTTCACTGATGGTGGTAACAGGTCGAATTGCCCCTGAGCAAATCCGCCCCACTATTTAACTACGATGAGGTATGTGGTGATAAGGTTTTTTTTTTACCTCATGTTAACAACATGTTGGAGCCTCCCTCGCCTGAATCATGTGAAAATCCTCTCGAGCCTGGTACACCACCACCAGGCTCATCCCCCACTAAACTGCATCCCTCTCCAGGGCCACTTGTGATCCCGCCCGTTGGCATGCCTGACCAAAAGCCAAATTCTGACAACCCCACATCATCTGAGGAGAGTCCTCGAACCATTGGGGAGTGGATCAGAGGAGGGATGATGAAATGCAATCACAATCAGACTCCCCGTCAAACACTCTCCGAGGTGTAGAAAACTATGGTGTAGTCACTCAAGGAAAACTACAGTACTCAATGACCGAAATAAGGTCGTGCTTATGTAAGCTACTACTGTCCGAACCCATATGAGATGGATTTCAGGTTAGAGACGATGAGAGATGAGATCGGTGAGATGAGTGAGTGAGACAGTCCCTGATGTGACAGGCCTTCCCTAGGTGGGCTGGGTGCAGCCAGTACAGGGCCGAGGGCCTTCCATCTGACTGACCAGGGGTGTGCCGAGAGCTGGAACAGGGAACTCTGGCCCAAACCACAGGTAGGCAAAGCCGCGGTGTGAGGAGAGGAGAGCGAGTGGCAACACCAACCCAGCCAGCGGAAGGTGAGACTGATGGAGGGGCTAGAAGTGCAAGGATGAGGGGGCAGCTGAAGCGGATATATTCTCCACATGTAAAGGGGCAAGGAGTTCGAGGGAGCGCCAATAACGGAGGAAAGCGTCGGAAGACCAACGACCCAGGGACTTGACAACATCAGGGGGAACACCAGAAAGGAGTTCTGTCGTGCCGCCAATACGAAAGGAGTGGCCAGTCAAGGATGGTATGCCAAAATGGAGCCAGATGGCATTGCAGCGGAGGAGAAGTTTTTTTTTGGTGAGGCACTGCCAGCCATTAGGAGAGTGGAAAGAGAAGAGGGGAACATTGGAAGGGGGGTTGTTGACATGGAGGTGGGAAGTAAGTGCCACAATTGGATCTGAGCCATCAGATTGGCAGCAAATGCAAACATCATCACCTTTGGATTTCATGACCTTAGTGAAAGGGAGGTGGAGTATGCGAGAACCATTTGTGTTGAAAGGAGGTTGTAGGTGGTGCCTGCAAGAAACCTTTGAGGCAACAAACGAGAACTCCCACTGAGACAAGATTTTGCCCAGGCGAAGCTGGCCCCACATGGCACAAGTTGCAGCAGCAAGGCAGCACATGTCAAGAGGATCTGTGCAAGAGAGGTTGGAAGCTAGCAGGCAGAGCATGTTCCTGGTGATCGGAGGACAGGAAGGGCATCTCGAAGGGAGGGGGTGAGATTTTCCACCCCATGCAGGACATAGTGTAGATGAGCCCCCCCCAGCCAGGGGACGTTGTTGTAGACATGCCAAGCTTTGAGGGCTACCAAGTGGGATTTTACTGTAGTGCCTGCAATAGAGCAAACCCATGAGGCCATGAAACTGCATAAAAGATCTTCACTGGCAGGAAGTGTTACGCGAGACGTACTCTTGTATGTTGAAGCGGAACCAAGTTGTCTCGAGGGAGGTGCTCACGAGGAGATGCAACGTCCTGGAAACAACTGAAGATACTAAGGTCGAAAGTCGAGTGGTGCGAAGGTCTTAAGCCGATTGCTTAAGGACTCAAGAATACGCTAGATTGCGCAGAACAAGAATGGAGACTATTGTACAAGGCAGCATATTACTTATACTATGTGATGCGTAAGTGTAGAATGTCATAGAACAAGAGAGAACTAAATGAGTAATGAGGAACATGTAACCGATATGAGAGGATCGGTTAGAAGGCGATGCTGTCCGTAGATAAGGATCAATTCAGTAAGCAGAAATGAGTAACAAGATATAATCCCTTCCGGTAGTAAAGGAAGAATAACGGCATGGGATTAGAGTTCGATGAAAGAAGAGTTAAATGATCCTAAAAGGATCAAACAATGGATCCAGTCATAGGAACACGTACCAAAGAGTATATGAGTGCGACGAAAGAAAGAGAGCAGAAAGATACCATGGGAGAGGAGACAGATTGTAACATTACCCCCTTCGTACAATCGAACCCCAGGTTCGATCAGAATTCCATGAGGCAAACGTCTATCCCGAGTTAGAGGAACCCCCAAAGATATGAGTAGCCTGCTCAGGGGAAAGAACATTAAACGGACAATCGTCAATGACGTGGCCTCCTCGATCGCATACATTACAAATTCTAGTGGGACAGAATCGATCGCTATGTCCCCATCGGCTGCATAGGTCGCATTGGGTGGACAGACAAGCAGTCTGAGGGTGTCTGGGGGCGGAGATGTGGCAGTGGGGACAGACGTAGAGGGGGCAGTCCTCACGATAGTGACCTGTGCCAGAGCACCGAAAGCACTCAGTGAGCGCGGAGGCAGGGTGACAGGAGATGGGTATATTAAGGAGGCGCGTTGGGGCGGAAATAACAGGACGATTGTTTCCCAGTTGTACGACAAAAGAGCGGTTGGCATTCACAGCATCCTCGTCTAAACCATATTCGTGGTCGATGGCGGTGAGGGAAGAAGATGTGTCGGACGGGGCTGGAGACGAGAGTCGTGCAAGGAGAGACGTAGTGGGAGAGCGTGGAGCAGGAATGGGGATCGGGAAAGGAGATCAATGAGGTGGAAGTTCGGATTGGGCAATGTAGAGGTCTCGTTGTGCCATGGTCATGGTGAGAAATACATGTCAGAAGGTAGGGTAGATAATGGAGGGGGGAATCTGTTCGACAAAAGAATGAAAGCCGTGAAGATGAAGTATGGATAAAATCCTGTCTGGGAGTCGAGCGAGCGACATTCTCAAGGGTATGCCAAAATCAGCTGGTAGGTCATGTGGTGCGGAGAGGGCGTGATACCGTTGGGCAGCAGCGACATCATGAAAGAGACGGACCAGTTCCTGACAGATCAGATCCTCCTGGAAGAGAGGGAGGTCCTCTATGGCGTGGAGGACGACGGGATTGGCGAGGATGGCGGCATAGAGAGAATGGGCGGCGAAGGTGGGTAAATAAGTAGGAAACACTTGTCGCAATCGCAGCGGGGAAGTAGAAGACGAAGAAGACAGTGAAGACGAAGAGATTGAAGACGAGAGAAACAACATGGCTATCAGGGAACAAGACAAAGTTCATTCACTAGGGGGGTACTTCACGTAGAGACACCGCTTCCTAGGGAAGAGAGAACAAGAGAAGATGGGGGACTAAGTGATGTTTCGAGTCTTTTTGTAGGTTAGAAGAATCATGGGAGCATGGCGGAGATTAACTTCTGGTTCCCATGTGTTTTCGGAAGAAGGGTACCCCTTCCACGCGGTCAGGTACAATCTTCGGCCAGGGGGGCCTTTGTGGGAGACAATGTGGTCAACTTCGTACTCTTCTTCGGAATCAATTAGTTCAGGAGGAGGTCAGGAGAAGGAGGTACCATGCGCTTTGATTTGGCGATAGGGAGATAGAAGGGTGGCATGGAACACGTCATGGATCTTCCATGTGGGTGGAAGTCGAAGTCGGTATACAAGGGGAGATAGTACCTGAGCGATTTCAAATGGGCCGTGGCATTTGGGCGCAAGTTTCCTGGAAGGGTACGGGATTCGGAGATTGGTGGCTTCAAGCCAAACCTTATCTCCGACCTTCCATGGAGAAAAGGTTCGAGAAGACCGTTCTATCATGATCCGTCAGGCGGACTCATGTGCTGCTAGAGCTTCCTTTCTAGCTGAATCTAGGGAAGAGAAACGGCTTTCTAAGGCAGGGAGAAATGTCTTGCCAAGAGGAGGGTATGAGCGAGGATCATATCCAAGGAGGAGAGAGAAGGGAGAGACTTTAGTCGAACTATGGGGAACAGAATTGTGTTGGAATTCAGCGGAGGTAAGGAACTTGGACCATTGATGTGGATTGTTTACGCAGAAGATCCGGAGGTAGGTTTCGATTTCTTGATTAGTTCGTTCAGTTTGGGGGTGATGGGCAGTAGAGAGGCGGACGTCATATTTAAGTATTCTAGCGAGTTCTCTGGTGAAGGCAGACACGAATTGTGGGCCACAGTCTGAGATGAGAGTGTCGTGAAGTCCAAAACGTTTGAATACGTGGTCAAAAAAGAGTTGGGCAATCCCGTTTGCATCAATGGTTTTCGAACAAGGTGCTAGTATTACCCCCTTCATAAGGCCATGGTCGACCACGACCATGAGGGAATCGTATCCATGAGAAAGGGGCAGGTTGGTGATAAGATCCACAGAGAGTTGTTTAAAAGGGAGACAAGAGGAGGACTTGATGGGCGAGAGCGGTGGGGTTACGGGGTGAGTACGGGCTTTGTTCTGCTGGCAAACGGCACAGCCTGCGACAAAGTTATTGACAAATACAGAGAGTCCCGGCCACCAAAAGTTGCGCTCGACAACAGCTTTGGTGCAAAAGCGTCCAAGGTGCCCAGAGATGGGAGAGGAATGGATAGAGTGGAGTAGCGAGGAGCGAGCGGGAGGCGGAACATACATTCATTCCTTATAGTATAAATGGCCATTGTTGAAAGTCCAATCGGCCAACAAGGAACACGGGAAGAGGGGAGTGCCATCGGGCAGGTTTTGGATGGCGCGAAGAACAAGGGGATCTGTGGAGGAGGACAATTGGATGTGACAGGCAAGGGTGAGATCGAGCATTGATGACCGCGGGTTCAGGGACAATGGCGGTATTGGCATTGTCGGAGGAGGTGTCAACTTGGTTGTATCGAGAGAGTGCGTCAGCGGGAGCGAGTTTGGCACCTGGGAGTACCTTCCAAACGATGTCGAAGTCCTGTAGGAATAGAGACCAACGGGCTTGTCGACGAGAGAGTTTGCAAGGATCCTTAATGTAGGATAAGTTCTTATGGTCGGTGATGATGGTGATAGGATGTGGTGTTCCTTGAACGTACTGGCGCCATTTGGTGAGGGCGAGAATGACTGCAAGTAGTTCTCGGTC
The DNA here is from genome assembly GCA_038092515.1 of Boletus subparvulus. NCBI lineage: Eukaryota > Fungi > Basidiomycota > Agaricomycetes > Boletales > Boletaceae > Boletus > Boletus subparvulus. The sequence goes on along the minus strand of JBBPQL010000171.1, from coordinate 16,051 downwards.
ATAGATGTCGTAGTTTCGTTCAGCAGGAAGGAAGGTGCGAGAGAAATAGGCACAGGGATGAAGATCACCGTTGGTATCCGCCTGGAGTAGGATGGCTCCTGCTGCGAATTGGGAGGCATCGGTCATGATCGAGAAAGGATGAGAGACATCGGGAATGGACAAGACAGGCCTAGAGGAAAAGGCAGTCTTGAGGGTATCGAACGCTCGTTGTTGAAGAGAAGTCCAGGCCCAAGGTTGGTCTTTCCGAGTGAGGAGGTTAAGTGGGGCAACAACATGGGAGAAATTAGGGATAAATTTGCGATAAAAGTTCGCAAATCCAAGGAAAGAGCGTACACCTTTGACGGACGCGGGGGGTTTCCACTCCTTAATGGTTGAGAGCTTGACAGAGTCCATTTCAATCTTTCCTTGGCCAATGATCATGCCAAGAAATTCAATGCGTGGGACATCGAAGGTGCATTTGGAGAGTTTGAGAGATAATCCGTGTTCTTGAAGACGGAGTAGAACACGTCGAGTTTGTTCATGGTGGAGTGTGAGGTCGCCCTGAGTATGAATTCCTAAGTCGTCCATGTAGATCTTGAGCCAGCGTTCAGCGATCATGTCTGCGAAGATATGGTTCATGAAGGACTGGAAAGTGGGTGGTCCATTACAGAACCCAAAGAACATGACGGTGGGTTCAAAGAGTCCAAAAGGAGTGATGAACGCTCCTTTCCATTGGTCTTCTTCGTGAATGCGGATGTTGTTGAATCCCCATTGGACATCAAATTTGGTAAATATAGTGGAATCCTTCATGTTGTCGATTAACTCAGGGATAAGGGGTAAAGGGTATGCGTTGCGGATGGTGTGGGAGTTCAAGTAGCGGTAGTCCTGGCAAGGGCGAAGCGAACCGTCCTTCTTTGCGACAAAGAAGAAGGGAGCGGCTTGTGGGGACTTGGATGGGACAATCCGTCCGGTCTTCAGGTGTTCATCAATAAAGATTTTGCATGCCTCTTGTTCCTTTGGATTGAGAGGGTACACCTTAGCGATCTTGGGAACGAATGAGGGTTTAAGGTCAATGGTGTGGTCGTATGATCGATGGGGAGGGAGAATGTTATGGGTTTTCTTGGAGAACACGTCCTCGAGATCAGAACATCAATCAGGAATTTTCTGATCAGGGATCTTTGCTGCTTGGGCGAGTTTGGTGGACAAGGTGATTTTGTTGAGGTGTTCGCAATAGAGATCCTTCTGAGGGAGGTACTCACGGAGAGACACATCATCCTCAGAGGAATATCGTTGGGAGAAAAGCGAAGAAAGTTCCATGTCAGAGTCACATCCGAGCCATCGGAGTAAGTATCGTTGGGAGGTTAAGTCATCATTGTCATTCAAGGTGTGAGATCGAGGGAAGGAGAGAGTGTTGCTTTTCCAGTCAATGTTGGGATTCTTTGACTTCAGCCAGGGCATTCCTAGAATAATCTGTTTGCATCCTAAGCTGACAACCATTAGTTCTAGGTCGTCGGAGCCTTGTGGTAAAACCATGCGGGTGCGGGCTTTCCAGAGAATAGTTCCCCTGTGGTTGGGAGTTCCATCTACATTAAAAGCGCCAATAGGTTGGGAAAGTCTTTTCAAAGGGAAGTTAGCGAGGGAGAGTAGTCCGAGGTCAATGAAGTTTCCAGTAGCCCTGGAGTCAACAAGGGCGGTAGTTTCGACGGTTTGGGTTCCGACAAGTAGCTTGATAGGGAAGCAAAGTGTTCGTTCATTGGGGGAAGCTACAAGTATATGAGAAGTAGGAGAAGACAACGTCGATATGGCTTCTCCATTCAAAAATCCTGAGTAGAAACGACAGAAATCTCTTCCTTGGGTTCCTCATAGCACATCTGGAGTACTTGAAGGATTTCTGTTTCGTTCTTCCCTTGGGTCTTAAGGGAATTGACATAAGCTTCAATGGGCAAGGGAGTTTTTGGGGGCAAAACCGGGGTCTTGATTTCAGTGGAGCGAATAGTCTGGGGCGAGGGTAAGCTCCAGTTGGAGCGCTTCAGGTATTGTTGCATTTGTTGGCGCTGTGACCTTTCTTCCTACAGTGGAAGCAGAGTCCTTCTTTGATGCACCTCGCTCTCTCCGTGGGGGTTAGTTTAGAAAGAGAGATGGTGTCGATGTCCATAGCATTGGGATCATGAGTAGTTCAAGGGGAGTGAATAGTAGAAGGGAGTCATCCTCCCTTTAAGGCAAGGATGCGCATCTTCTGGGCGTGGAACACCTTGGCTTGTTCGATCCATTTCGCAACAGTGGTAGGAATGGATGACACGGAAAGAATCATGGTGGCAAGTTGTTGGTCAAGTCCTAGAGAGAACTGGTCGATGAGGGTAACATTGTCGGAGATTCCTGCTTTAGAAGCAAGGTTCTGAAAGTCTGTGATGTATTTCTGGAATCCGTCATCCATGATGCCATCAGGGCATTTGAACGATTTCTGAGCGAGCTTGGTGAGCTCGAAGTGGGCAGTCGCCTTGGTGTCATAGGGGAAGAACGTGGATTCAAAGTTGGATGCGAACTTGTCAAATGTCTTTTCGGTGTTGGCGATAGAGGTGTCCGCCATCCTGTCATACCACATTTCTGAGAAAGAGACTCCACGTCCCTTGCTCATCTTGTTGAGTGTGGTCATGACCTTGTCGGTGTCAGAAGTGTAAATCGTGGAGTTAATGGAAAAGTAGGCTTTCATGGCCTTAATCCATCGTACAGCGTCAGCAGGTTCTCCAGAAAAGTCTGCAGGGAGGGCCGCCTTGAGTTCCGTGGTTTTGGTCGACATGGGGGTGACTGGGGTTGCTAGTGGTGCTGGGGGTGCGAGGGGTTGTCTGGGTGGTGCTGGGGGAACAGCGCTTTGTCTGGGTGGTCTCGGGGTCTGTGGTGTCGATGGCGAAGGTGTGATGGTCAAAGGTTCTGGGGAAGATGGTTGTTCTTCCTTGTCACTGGGATCTCGTAGCCCGTAGGCTCGTCGGAGGCCTCTGTAAGAAATGGTTTGCGGTGGTTGGTCCTACTCCTAGATAGGAGGGACAAAAGGAGATTCTTGTTCTTTTGTTACGCGAGACGTACTCTTGTATGTCGAAGTGGAACCAAGTTGTCTCGAGGGAGGTGCTCACGAGGAGACGCAACGTCCTGGAAACAACTGAAGATACTAAGGTCGAAAGTCAAGTGGTGCGAAGGTCTTAAGCCGATTGCTTAAGGACTCAAGAATAGGCTAGATTGCGCAGAACAAGAATGGAAACTATTGTACAAGGCAGCGTATTACTTATACTATGTGACGTGTAAGCGTAGAACATCATAGAACGAGAGAGAACTAAATGAGTAATGAGGAACACGTAACCGATACGAGAGGATCGGTTAAATGCTACAGCGAGAAAAAACACTGCCCACAAGAAAAAATGAAAAGTGATTAAACGAGAGTGACTAAGTTTTTTAAGTAGACAGGCAGTGGGGGAGGGCAGTCAAAACGAGCCTTTGACAGAAATACACCTTGGGAAATAGAATCTGAAGTATTCTCCCCTGACTTTACCCAAGAGACTGAGAGCCAAATGTTGTTATCACAAAAGCAGGAAACTAAGTAATGAAGAATGAAGTTCTGGGCAGAATTACGAGAGCGGCCCGATTTTAGAGCTCTAACGACACCTTGGTTGTCCAAGTGGAAAAGAAGATGGCAGTTCCAAAAACCTGCATGGAAGAGGGTGTGAAGACCTAGGTCAATTGCAACCATCTCTGCCCAGCCGATGTCCCAGCCATCACAATTCCAGCCCTCCCGAAGCTTCCAGGCAAGCCAGCAGTCATTGAAAACAAAACCTATACCAAAGGAGGTCGAGGCGTCGACATAGATGGAATGAGAGAGAGGGTCTGGGGGGAATTGAGATATTGGTGCCACACCAGGAAGCTGCAAGTTGTGAGCACCACTAGTCAACATCAGCAAGGGTAGATGAGGGAATGCGATGTTTGACCAGAGAGAAGGAAGATTTGAAGGAAGTGGCGAAATGGTAGAAGGAAGGAAGGTGTGAATGGCCATCAGAAAGAACAAGAGTACAATGCTGAAGGCAGCCAATGACACTTTGGCAGTCTTTTAAAGAGACTGAGGAACCTGCCACCCAAGGCTCAAGGCATAACAAATATTTAGAACATTTTTTGAGAGGAATGGAAACTGTCTTGTTCGTAAGGCCCCAGTCGAAGCCAATGTAAGAGAATGAGAAAGCAAAAGGTATGTGTTTGCTGGGGGACCAAGGCCATCCAAGTCCTTCTGCAACATTGAAAATGAGAAACTCGTCAAATGAGAAGGATGAAGAGAATGAAGGTAAAGGAAAACGGAAAAAGACAAAGTCATCTGCCCAGTGAAGAACATCGTCAATGCCTCTATGTGTATAAATAGTGATTATGGCATCTCCAGGACGTCCGAAAAGGCCGCTAGAGCTCGAACAGCCAAAACAGGCACAATGATCAATGTATTGTATATGTGAGTAACCCCATTTACCTCAATCATGACACATACCAAATATTGGTCTTCGGGGGCAATGGGCAAGTGGCAATGAAATGTGCCCCAGTCACATTCAAAAAGGGAGGTATCGATCATGGAGTTGATGGATGGGAAAGAGCCATTGCATGGAAAAGAGTGATCCTGAATGAGATTAAATTTTGAAGAGCCCAGTTTGGGGATAACCCCCAAAGGGCTGGTGCAGAAAGGGCCAATGATATTTTCAAGACAAGAGGGAGAGAAAGGGCCCAAGTAGCGGTGTTCGCGAACCTCTGTATCAATGTAGTCTAGAAGGAAATCTAGGTTTTCGAGTGCTGAATTATGGTTGGAAGGGATATAAGAGGAAGAAAGGCAATATGAGTCTGGAACACTGATATGCCAACCAAAATGGATGCCTTCTGGAACATCCGCGAATTGCGAGAGCATCCCTGCTGCTGCAAGCAATTCACTCCACTTCTGCCAGCGAAATGGAGTGATAATCGGAAGGAAACCGTCAGATGCTGCAATCCTGCGCAGAGTGACCACCGCTGCAACGGGAGCAAGCATGTTTTCTGGTGCAGGATGGCTCGGAGCAACCATGTCCATTCCAACAGAAACAAACTTGCTCACCTGAAGCTGTCTGCCACAGCCCATTGATGAGAGTGATGAATTTTGTGGCTGTGGTTTCGCAGGCCCGGTTGATGCAAGAGGGATTACCGCAGAAAATGCAATGGAATCTGCTGGGGCCTCAAAAGGAGGAACCTGAGGCACGATGGGGAAAGGATGGAAAATGGGCCGATGACCCCTTAGGAAAGGAACAGGAGGAGCCAGAAGCAGCGGACGAGGAGGTTGTAGTAGAAGAGGAGGCAAGGGCAAGAGGAATGGCAGAGTTGAAACCCTTGATCCTGGCCCCATCGATAACCTGAGACCACACCTTTGACTGCCAATCTGCCGGGTTGAAGGAAGTGTTGGAAATGTATTGACAACGAATAAAGATGTCATATTGAAGGTAGAGGGAGAAATTTTTGAAGAAGTCTATTTGGGCAAAGATGGCTGCAAAGTGTTTTTCCCACATGTCAGCTACCTCATCGCCGTAGTGAGGAAGGTATTTGCAAATACAGGCGACGAGGCATGGGTGGGCATGGAGCCACTCATGGACTGACATGGAGGGTTCGTCCTTCTCATTGAGTTTAGGTGGGATAATTCTAAGGCCGCCATCGCCAATGGCAACATTCTGGTAGGCATCATCTTTCGAAGAAGAGGCAGAAGCAAGAAGGGCGTGGGTTGAGAGTGCATTGAGTGGAATATGGGTCAACCAATTTGCCTTCATAATGGAGATCACCTTGGTGGGAAAACCGAGGTCATGACCATCAAGAAGGACGGGACATGCCGGAACCACCGGAACCACTGCAGAGGTGGTGGGAGCCAGGTGGAAGCCAGGCATCAGGGATCGGGCATTGGGGTCAGGCAAATCTTTGTGGAAAGGAAAACCATCAGCATGGTGAAAGCGATGCACATATATGCAGGTGGGGCAAGGCAAGAAAGCAGCAGAAGGAGGTAGGTGAGGCTGTCAGGCCGGGAAGTCATGGTAAGCATGATGGAGCAAGAAGTAAGGCAAGAAGTATATACACAAAGTGCATAATAGAGGCATGAGAGTGTAAGAGGTAAGAGAGTGCGCGTGAGGATGTATACAGGAGCGTGCAACGAGCACGAGAAAGGAAGGGAAAGGGGTGGAAAAGGATCCCCAGAAGGATAGGAAGGTGTAGGGTAAGAGAAGGAGCAGGCAGGATTCCCGAGAAGAGATGTAAGAGGGAATGAAGAGAGCCTACCTAGGGCGGGCTTGGGGAGGAGGGCAGTAACATCAGAGCCCGAAGGCAGGGCAGAGAGGATGGCCATGATGGTACACTCTGTCTTCGCAGGATCGCACTGAACCTTGATGGATTTTGAAACTGCATCGAGAATGGAGCGAGCTAAACTCTCATCCACTGAAATGGCGGGTGAGGGAGGGGCCTGAGGGGGAGCTTCTGCCACTCCAAGGCATTCCAATATGGAGGGGATGTGCTAACCACTGCCCGGAATCCTCAGGGTGACCCTGGAGCCCCCAGGTGTGGGAGAGGCTTGTGGAGGAGAGACGTGTTTGCGACGACGTTTTGGACGGGCTGCTGGGCTCGCTGCTCCTGAACCTTCAGAGAGGGGACATGCAACCGTCGAAGGGCGCGAAGGGGTGAGAAGGGCAACCGATGTGGCGTTCTCGTCCGACGGGGGCTGGATAATCACCCCCGGGACCATCTCAGCTGCGGAAGCCACCGCCGCAATGGAGAGGCGGGCAGAGGCGTTACGATCAGGGGCATCAAAAGAAGGGTCTTCCTCCTCCTCCCCCGATTGCCCAGGTGAGGACTGGGCCGGGAGCTCGGAGTCCCCATCGCAACGAGCTGGGGAAGATGCAGGAATAGAGGAGTCGGGAAGAACTGGCACAGTGGGGCGTGCGTGTGTACGAGGAGGCATGTGAGGCGAAAAACAAGAGATGGAGAGAGAGCAGCGAGCCAACGTTGAAGAGAGAAGGCAAGATGCTCGGTCTTGCGGATCGAGCATATAAAGGTCTCTTTGACGTCGGAGCCCGAAAACCTGCTTCCTATGACGTCGTGCCGCCGACATCTGAAGCTCTCATTTCCAACACGAGGCACCCCCTCAGTCTGGTATCCCATCACAAACGAAAGCGACACCCCCAAATGAGAAATCTTCAACGATGTCCCCACGGATAAAAGTCATTGTACCATTTTCCATTGATACAGGGGACGGATATCTGACCACTCGGCTCAGCGGACAGTCAGAAAGTCCATTGTTAAACCACAGGCTCGTTCATGTGTCTTATGCGTTTATGGACATCAATACTTATCGTGCTTCACAGAAGAAACCAGCCCCGAAGCCCACTGTGTCGAACCAACTGCCCAAGACCAATATGCCCCCAGAGACTGGTCCCGCGCATGTTCCCGATGAAACGAAAGCTGAGCCTTCTGGTGCGCAAAACAATGAAGAGGTGAGAGTCCACTTCGTGCGCTTGGCAGCTGGCGCTCACAATAATGGACATCATTCCTCATCATGCTTCACAGTTGACCAAGGAACAGGCCGAGGAATTGAATGAGTTGCTCTATATGGAAAGACCTCAAGATCAGCCTAGCCAAGACGACGAACAAAACTCTCTCGAGGTAACAGGGATCATCCTGTCGCTGGAAGGGTGAGCTAATCCCAATTCGTATAGATCATTGACCAACAACCCGATGAATTGCATTCCAATCCTCCGGAGCTGGAGGCTGGCAGCCATGATGATGACAATGCTCTGTTCGAGGTAAGAATTGGCATGGTTCCTCTAGAAGAGCTTCACTGATGGCGGTAACAGGTCGAATTGCCCCCGAGCACATCCGCCCCACTATTTAACTACGATGAGGTATGTGGTGATAAGGTCTTTTTTTACCTGTTAACAACATGTTGGAGCCTCCCTCGCCTGAATCGTGTGAAAATCCTCTTGAGTCTGGTGCACCACCACCGAGCTCATCCCCCGCTAAGCCGCATTCCTCTCCAGGGCCACTTGCGATCCCGCCCGTCGGCATGCCTGACCCAAAGCCAACTTCTGACAACCCCGCGTCATCTGAGGGGAGTCGTCGAACCATTGGGGAGTGGTTCAGAACAGGGATGACGAAACGCAATCACAATCGGACTCCCCATCAAACACTCTCTGAGGCACCCCCTCAGTCTGGTATCCCATCACAAACGAAAGCGACACCCCCAAACGAGAAATCTTCAACGATGTCCCCCGCTCAACGGATAAAAGTCAGTGTACCCTTTTCCGTTGATACAGGGGACGGATATCTGACCACTCGGCTCAGCGGACGGTCGGAAAGTCCATTGTTAAACCACAGGCTCGTTCATGCGTCTTATGCGATTATGGACGTCAATACTTATCGTGCTTCACAGAAGAAAGCAGTCCCAAAGCCCACTGTGTCGAACCAACTGCCCAAGACCAATATGCCCCCAGAAGCTGGTCCCGCGCATGTTCCCAACGAAACGAAAGCTGAGCCTTCTGGTACAAAAAACAACGAAGAGGTGAGAGTCCACTTCGTGCGCTTGGCAGCTCACAATAACTCTTGTAGCGAGGAGCTGGGGGACTATCATCGTACAATATCAAGGTTTCACTTTCCTTTTCAATGTCTATACCCTCATGGATTTGTTGCGGCCGTGCCAGACAATAGCAGTGGAACGCATTAAAAGAGCCACATCAACTTGCGAACGACAACGGATATCCAGCTTTCTTTAATTTCTTTGTGCTTTCCTCCGAGTCGTCATTTGTTGTACCTTCATAATTGCTCCTATTGATGCCACTACACCGGTATGAATATTTTATGGGTCCATAGGTATTTGGTATGCACTGTGAATAGTAATGTCGCTATATCCTATGTGACAATTCCTGGACCCGAAAGGTCCAGGTCTCATCTCAAATCCAAAAGTAGGGCAATGATGTTCGTTTTTACATTTACATTTATTTATATTTACATGGGTTACCATATTCGTCACAGTCAGGAAGCTTTGTTCTAGCTACGAAACGAAGGTTCGAATAACTACGTGATTATGTAATAATGTGGCTGTACGACCACACTCGAGTTTGTCTACTCCAACAAGTCGTGTATTGTGCTTTGGGGATCGCACCTGCACCTTGCCCAATCCATATACAACGAACCCGAAAGATCCGACTCGCCCGATATGGTCTCGACGCAACCGTATAATGTGGTAAGTGGGTTGGCTTTCTAGGATTCGTTTTGAATTGTCCTCGTCGATGGAGCGGGATGACAGTCTCAATGGGCCATCTGGGACGCTTCGAATCGTGGCGCTGCGTGTGAATTACTGATCCTGACCCCTGGCGATCTCTCTTCGAGTCGTTTCAACTCGCGGCGCGCGTTGCTCGTTGCATGCCCCTTGTCCGACGCCGTCCCCATCTATTTGGCGTTCTCGATCACTCTTGACATCTCTCAACTTGACTCACTCACCTTCATGTCCTCTTGGCCTGATATTTCGACATGGTGGGTTCATTTCGGGCGTACTTACTTCAATGGCGTATCCAATCGCATTCGGCACTGCTTCTCCGGTCCTCCTAAGCAGGGTACTGCCAAGAAAGGTGGTTGTCGGCAGCGCTGACCTCTAGTAGCTACATGTCGGAGCCCGCCACCGAGCGCAGGTTGCCACGGATGTGGGGCTTTGCGTGTTATCCGGTGAGTCCATGATGCTACGGCTGTCGCATACCATCATGCGCGAGTCTTCGTATTTTCTGGTTGTTCGTACAGCGAATGGCTATGGATGGCTATTCCAACGGGTATGAACGGACTTGAGGGTGTTCATGGATGGATGAGCCACAAAGATACTGAGAAAGCTGGCGAAGTATACTTCCTGCGAGAACGTCGGCGAGCATGGTCACATCCACACCCACACCGGGATCGACATCGACACCATCCTTTGTACGGCCCAAGTCCATACTCAAACCTGACCCGATGGGACAATGTCTGGTTCGCAATGTGATGGAGCGACTGTGGGGTAGGCGCGACTGCGACTATACGTGGGTGGTAGCGGTACCGAGACGGCGGTGGGGGATCTGTGAGAGTTGGACACCATCTACCGTCGGGTCTCTTTGTGAGTGGTCGCACTGTGACTCGAACGTTGGAGTTGCTTAAGATGTCCCTCGGCGTTGGGAGGGTTGTGAGATGTTGGCATCCAAACGGTGCGGGAATAACCGTCTATGAGGAGCTTGTTCGAGCTAGAGTGGCACTGGAAGAGATTGGGCGCGGGGACAACGCTTTTTTGAGGGTTCGTGTTGGCTTGCGGAAAAATTCTACGCCTGGACGATGGATTATTCCCAGCATGTAGTAGGCACACGAGCATCCGAGTCCGACGACGAGGACGAGGACGGCAACCTTCCATCCTGGCCTGGGCCAATTCGGACCCATGATCATGCTGGATGCGAAATGCGCAGAATGAGATGGCGTTTCAACGTATCCATTTGGTATAAGACTACTTGCCTGTCTTTCACAACGCCCACGACCGGTCATCACCAAGGAGAGCGAATCATGTGGTAGCAGCCCAGGCAGAGAGCTCATTTCAATTGTGAACAGCCCGTCTCGGAAGCTGGATCAGCAGGCGCCGTCCAGTCGCCGCTGTGTTGCTCACGGCCGGCATCTGCCAAACATCCACCTACCACATCCCGGGGGCGGTATACTGGCGAAAGGGGACCCAGGAAACGGCTGCACGTAGGCGAGGAATAGTGGTAAGAATATGCGTCCCCGTGATCCATATCTGTCACGACTTTCCAGATGGAGATGATTGATAGGTCGATCGGGGGGGTAGCGGTCAGTGACGAACGAATGCTTTCGGACACGGTCTGTGATGTACCAAAACGTAACCAGGCAGACGGCACGAGACATAGGAGTAGTACTTGACGGGCTACGTAAGTGGCATAAATTGAGACTCGGGGCCGTTTCGAAGCCGACACTGCAACGCGCACGCTAGCTTCATAAAGGTGACGGCTTGGGTTCGATAATCTTAACCCGATCTGCTCTGCGATCGACCAAGGAAATGGGACTACGTCGGTCTTTTATGCCAAGCAATTCGAGATGCAGTCATGGGATGACGCAAACATCGTACAAGTAAGGTATCTGCTACAAGCATGGATAGTTCTCGCCTTCGCCGCCGAACACGTCTAAACGGTCCCAGACCTGATGATCGTGACCTTCTTTTTAGTACTTCCAGACGAAGTTCCGAGTTTCTCGATTTCCTTGACGAGAGCTAGATTCTCAACGACTTCGCCTACAAGGCGAGTCAATATTCAGACGAGGTCCGATCATCTCATGCACAACGACGACGTACCAAATACGACGTGAGCACCATCGAGCCAATCAGTGATGACGGTGGTGATGAAGAACTGGGAGCCGTTGGTGTTCTTGCCAGCGTTGGCCATCGAGAGTATGCCAGGCTTTGTGTGCTTCAACTGGAAGTTCTCATCTACATATACATATGAGATCCGGATAAGGATCTCTCAACGCGAGTGCAAGCGCACCTTTAAACGTTTCGCCGTAGATCGATTTACCGCCCGTGCCATTTCCGCGGGTGAAGTCGCCGCCCTGGAGCATGAAATTGGGAATGACACGGTGGAACGAGGATCCTGCGTAACCAAAGCCGTGTTGGCCCGTGGCGAGCTCACGGAAATTCTTGGCCGTCTTTGGCACAACATTGTCATAGAGCTTGAACACGATGCGGCCAGACTCTTTGCCGTCGATTGTGATGTCGAACTGAGTTAGGTCAGCGAGATATTTGTGTGTAGGAGGGAACACTCACGTAGACGTTCGCCATGGTGGATTGCGAGAGAGAGAGAAATGGAGGACTCCACAGATATATGATCTCCCCCGGACGATGCCGATCAAGATCGGAGATGGTGAGCGGAATTCGGAAGTGATCAAACATGTAGTTTTCGTAGGTGTGTTCACCCAATTTTGTAATTGACATGAGTGGCTCTGAACTCTTCAGCCTCGGAACAAAGCCCAAGGTCATAATTACACCAACTGGACTGCACGCAGTAGAGAGATAAGGTGCAAGGCTCCTCAATATCCGGGATCTATTAAAGTGAACGAAGCTGCGCACCGCTCGGTCAACGCCGACGGCCTCCTTACAATGTTTTCTTTCAAAGTGGCGGAGATAAGTTAAATCAAGGCGGAAACGAAAAGAGAAGACGCAATGGGACGAAGCAACATGTTCGAACCGGGAGTGAAATCGAGAACTACTTCCTGGCGACTTGTATAATCCCAAGAGGGCGGACAAGCGGAACAATGAATGAATCGGATATCCCCTGTGCAAGTCAGCCTAAAATGAACTACTCACCCGAACGATTAGCCCACGTCGCGTCCAAGTGATCTCAAATACGTATTAGAGCATGACTCGCGCGGGCGACCCTTTCCATGGCCTCACATCTGTGGTGCGGTCGACAGGTGGGACAGCAACGTCCACTTTGCTCGGGCCGTGCGGTGTACCGGGGAAGCCTGGCGGGTCCTCACCACTCGTGGGCAGTGGCAGGAGTCCTCGTAGGTCGTAGCTGTCCTTGTGTTCGTAGTTAGTCATCATCACGCATCATCCTTGCCTCCTTCCATCCGCGTCGTGACGACGGGAGCCCTCCAGAGAGTGGGGCAGCCTGTCCCGGTGTCCCCAGTCCAGCGGGCGAAATTCACATCGTTATTACATTCCGGGACGACATCGATCGAGTCGCCTGTCTCGCTTGATCGGCTCCGAACTGGTACATTTGCAGAGCGCACAATGCGGCGGCAACTTGTTGGATCCCGAGAGAAGGAGCGAGATACGATCCACGAGGCTGCTCGAGAAGATCGTCCCTGAAAATCGATCCCGACGTCGTAGCAACGACGCATGCCGTCATGTCATGAAAAAAAAAAGTAATGGGGTCCAGAATGAATGAAAACGCCGCACCTCCACCACCAATACGTGTGACGAGCGCACAGCGCCGCGGCGAAGATATCTGTATATCACTACAACGATGATGCAAGATGTCATGAGGGCGGAGCGGGAAGGGATATCGTCGTTGCCCACCTGGCACAAGCATCCTTGTAAGTGAGCAACCAGGGAATACTCGCTGATGTGGTATGTGGCAGCCATAGCATGGGCAAGTCTCAACAATTCCTTGCCTTCCGATTGACATGTCCTAGAGGTGCCTTTCTGCGTGAGTCACGGTACGCGACGGCGTAGAATTTAGTCTATGCGTGAGAGTGCGAGGTGGCGCAGCGTCTTCTTCTCTCACCACCTCGCACTCCGAGTCGCTCCAGCCAGCAACGCACCGGCTGGTTCTTTTTCGCTCTTTTCCTCTTCCACTCTTTAAAAACCTCCACTTTCTTTTCTTTCCTCTCTTTTCAAAAAAAAAAAAAGAAGTTTTACTCTCCTCGAGTCTCCCTCATCGTCGCCACAGTCATGGCAGACCTTCCCCAAGACCCGGCCATTCCCGACTTCGCCGGGCTGGAATTCTTTGCTCAGTGCGATTTACTTTCCGAGAGCGGTGTCCCAGACAACCAGATTATTGACATTCTCAGGAATATCTGGGTGGCCAACAAAGCGAGAGAACGTGAGGATTTACTTTGCTGTCAGGCTGACTGGTCGCAAGCCCAGTGAGACCAGGAAGAAGCCGAGGAAGCCGAAGACCAGAGATGCAAGCAGGAGGAAGCAGATCTTCTCGATGCGGCCCGCCTGGAAGAGCGCAGGAAGAACAAGGCCAAGTACAACCCCATCTGCGGTGTACCGGTGCCAGCGGGCCCAATCTTCATCCCATGTGCCTCCGCACAAGCAAAAATGAAAAAAGGCACATACTGTGAACTTTGGTACTTCTCTAACTGAGGTCTCAAAGCAGCTGAGAAATTGGCCATGTCTCAAGAAGATTTGGACTATATTACTGTTCAACGGGATGCTGATGATGCATGGGTACTCATTGTAACATCAGCTGCTGATCTTCCCATCTCAAAGCCTCGCGACAAGAAAGACAATGCCTACAAGCTCATAGCTGACGAAGATCTATGCTGGGATGATTTTCTCGAAGCCACCCCTTGCATAGTGGTCTCTATGAGAGACAATGATTGGGCGGATGATCGCATCCAAATGTTCATTGATTTCTGGACTGCCATTCATAGGCACCCTTGGCGCCACGCATCGGACCGTTTCAGCCAACAAGCATTGCGTGCGTACCAAGCACAGCAACGCAGGAAATGGCATCTCGCCGCAGGGACTTCCCACAGCTGGTCACTAGCAAAAATCAACCAAGATGTCCTGCAGGAAACGAGGGACGCCATAATTGCTGACGCTCACCAGTGAGAACTAGCAGCTTTAAACGAGGTAAATTTCATTGAGCGACCTCGCTTTATTCCTCCTGCCCGAACCGCTACTGATGTTTGGTTTTCTTTTACCCGCACTCTGGCATCCTCAAACTCTCCCTGGTTCGCCGTTTTTGTTTCCCACTCTCCCACTCCGTGCTCGCTGCAATCACGCGGATCTCACTGAACCCCCTCTGTGACAATCATGTCTATTTGGCAATTGTTTGCCTCTCTTTTTTCCCATACTCCCACCCTGCGCTCGCTGCAATCATGCGGATCTCGCTGAACCCCCTCCGTGACAATCTCGTCCATTTGGCAATCGTTTCGCCTTTTTTCCCACTCTCCCACCCTGCGCTCACTGCAATCATGTGGATCTTGCTGAACCCCCTCTGGGACAATCACGTCCGTTTGGCAATCACGCCCTCCCCAGATAAAGAACTCCTTTTTAGCCATGGCAAATGTTACAATTGCTCTTTTCTTTCTTACACCATTCGCCTGCGACTCACTTGTCCCATTAACTTTCTTCTCACCGTTCCTCCAGAACGCCTTATGCCTAAACACGGCTTCCATTGCTACACGCCCCACATGGCTTCATTCTTCTTCTCCCACGGACGTCATCTCATCTCCTGTGTAACCACTTACGCAGCCTTCTCCTCTTCTATCGCACTGCCCATCTTTCCATTTATATCCATCTCAGTCTTTCTGCTGAGAACACTGCTTGGTCCGTGCGCCGGGTACACATTTATATAAAGCGACGATATCTCATGTACTTCTTCTCTAACTTGAATCTACTCAATATTCCCTGGACTTCTCTAAGTCATCGCACTACTTCTGAGTGTGCGCTCTTTGTAACTCCTTCGACCTTGAAACTCCCTAAGTGACCGTTAGTCGCCAGGAGTCGCTGAGGAAGCCCCCAGCATCCTTGACCCTTGAAGACGCCCTTCAAGGACCCCTCATCCCTCGTCGCTTTTGAGTCTATGTTTGACTCTACCCGAGCCAAGCGTAACAGCAAACACTGCCCCCTCTTCCGTCCCGTTCAAGGGTGCCAAACAATCCTTTCCCGAGCCATCCGCAACTCCGCCAAATTCGCGTGGCAAGTTTCTCAAAGACGGAGACGACCTCTCAGTCTGCGCAGTTTGCCTCGGCCGCCACGCCCACCGGGTCGTCGAGTGCTCGTCAACCAAGACATGGAACCAGCAGTTTGACGTGTTCTCCAAACGCGAGAACAAAATATTGCTCACCAAAGATGGAAAACGTCTGTGTACCAAATGGCAGCTCCTGGGAACATGTCAAGAAGATCATGCCAGTTGCCACCTCTGTTCAGGGTGTGGGTCTGCCGCACACGGAGCTACTCGTTGCCCTTGCGTGCAGAGAGCTCGTGCCGCCAACGCCATATAAGGCCGAGGCCTGGGAACACCATCTTCGAGCATCTGGACTCCTTCATCGTTTCGCACGTATACCTTCTGGACTACGACATGGCTTCATTCTTAATTTTCCATGCATATACCGTACACAGTCTCCTCCCAACAAAGACTCCATAGATCTTTATAGCCAAGAATTCTTGGATTCCATAGAGAAAGAAGTTAGCAAAGGTAGATACTTAGGCCCCTTCTCGCTCACCAGTATAGAATCAATCATTGGTCCATTTCAATCTTCCCCGCTCTCTATCATACCTAAGCCCGGTCGTCCCGGCAAGTTC